>APFE031232223.1:30191-41419 GCA_000404065.3 Pinus taeda | reverse complement strand
GTGGTCCCTGGAAGAAAGAGAAGGTTGTAGCCTTCTGTAGGCCAGCACCTACGTACTAGTATCTTGGCTAGTGCAAGAGCTAAGGGGATTGTAGCTCCCTTCCAGGAGAGTCTGGAAAACGAGAGAGGGTTGTAGCTCTCTGTAGGTTGCAGCGTGCGTACTGGTAAAGGACTGCACCAATACAATTGTAAGAACAAGTTTCTAATTGAGATAAGATAGAGACATATTGCAGCAGGTGGTTTTCACCCACATTGGGTTTCCACCTTATATCATGGTGTTCATGTGTGTGGCTTATGTATGATGATCTGTTCTATTTTACTGCACCTATTTACTATTAATATGGTTGATAATGTTCTAATGCACTTATTAAGGACCAATTAACTGAATCATAAGAAGTTGTGGAAGTAGCATATATGAATCTGAATATGGAAATGAAAAAGTTTTATTGATGTGATAATACTAATTCACCCCCCCATCTTAGTATTATTTCCAATAGTTATTTTATATAATATAATTTATGTGGTTGAAGTTATTTATAGTTGTACTTGATATTATATAGTATTGTAATTAATATATGTAACTTTGTGTTTTCATATTAGGTGAAAATGCACATTTTATGACATTTATTTTATTTAGTTGCAAAATCATACTAATTAATTTATGTTCGTTAATAGTGAACACATAAAATCAATATAAAACTAAAACTACTAAATTAGTAGTTTATATTGATTAATTATTAACGCAAATAAAATGAGTATACAACAACTAAATTAGTTGTTTATAATGATTATTAATGAAATTAAATGAAATGAATATAAACTATTAAATTAGTCATTTATATAATGAATATGAAACTACCTAAAAAAGATAAATGACTATTGCAAATGATAATTTTTTTATTACAAATGGTGATTAAATTTGCATATATACAACTACTAGTAGTTAATTTATAGTATCTTATAACACGATAAAAAATTAGTCATATTTTTTTATCATTAATTGGTTTCAAACCATGACTAAAATTTGCATATATTTGACTATTAGTAACTAATTTATAGTATCTTATAACGCGACCAAAATTTTGGTCATATTTCTTTGGTCATTAATTGGCTTTCTTAAGTGATCATGTAGTAGTATATTTTGTTTGTATTTAGTCATTAATTGTGGAAATTAACGAGTAAATAAATGACTAAATTAATGACCAAATTTATGACTAAATATACTACTAGACGATAAAATTGAGACAACCAATTAATGACTAAACTAAATACGACTAAAAGCTAGTCGAGTTATAAGATACTATAAATTAGCCACTATTGGCCACCGACTGAAAAATGGTCGTTTATATGCAAATTTTAGTCATTTTTTTAGTAACTAATTAGCCATTTTGTACTAGTGGTAAAGTTTCATGTTGGTAAAAAAACATTGCAAAATAAATGGGTTTATAGATTAAAGGAAGAAGATAGAGGTAAACATAGGTACAAGGCTAGACTTGTGGTGAAGGAATTTTCACAAAAGAGCGGTATAGACTTTGATGAAATTTTTTCTCTTGTTGTTAAAATGACGTCAATTAGAACTATTTTAAGTCTAGTGGCAGCACAATATTTGCATCTTGAGCATTTATATGTAAATACAACCTTTCTCCATGGGGATTTGAAGGAATAAATATATATGCAATAGCCACAAGGGTATGAGGTCAAAGGGAAAGAGAAATTAGCATGAAAATTGAAGAGGAGCTTGTATGGCTTAAAATAAACTCCAAGGCAGTGGTATCTAAAATTTGACAAGTTTAAATCTAGACAAGGTTATACTACACTCTTACCATTAAAAGGAAAAATTATGAAAGCTATATTATATTTCTATTGTATGTAGATGGCATGCTTGTTGCAAGGTCTAACATGTAGGAAATAAATGTGCTCAAAGGAAAATTGGAAAATTCATTTGCAATGAAGGATTTGGATGTTGTAAAACAAATCCTTAGTATAAGAATAACTAGAGAAATAACAAATTAACATTGTCTCAGAGTGACTACATAAAAAATGTGTTAGAAAGATTTAATATGCAAAATGCAAAACCAGTCAGTACACCTTTGGCTACATATTTTAAACTGAGTAAGGAGATGTGTCCCAAGACCTAGGAAGAGACGGATTATATGTGTAAAGTTCCATACGCCTTAATTGTTTTAACCTTAATGTATGCAATGGTCTGCACAAGACCTGATATTTAACATGCAGTGGGAGTTGTAAGCAGGTATATCAACAATCCGGGAAAAGAGCATTGGGTGACGGTGAAGTGCATTCTTAGGTATTTTAGAGGTACCATAAATCAAGCATTATGTTTTGGAGGTTTAAACATTTCCCTATAGGGATATGTTGATACAAATATGGCAAGTGATAAAGATAATGAGAGGAGAACCACAGGGTATGTGTTTACTGTAAGTGGAACAACTGTCAGTTGGGTTTCAAAATTGCAAAACATTGTTTAAATTTTAACAACGGAAGTAGAGTATGTTGCTACTATAGAGGTTAGTAAAGAAATGACTTGGTTACAAAGATTTATGGATGAATTGGCCAAGAAGCAGGAGATGAGTAGGTTATATAGTGATAGTCAGATTGTCATTCATCTTGCAAAGAATTCAACCTTTCATTCTAAGACTAAACATATACATCTCAACTATCATTTCATACATTCAGTTTTGGATGATGGGGATTTGAAGCTGAGAAAGATACACACTAGCCAAAATCCTACAGATATGTTGACAAAGGTTGTAACCATGGATAAATTGAGTTGCTTCTTATTTTCAATCAGCCTTCAAGAATGATGATTAAGATGAGAAACAACCAGTTCCAAAGTTGAAGCATTGTCCAGTAAGTGAAGCAACAATGGAGTTAATCTAAACAATCTCCAAGTGGGAGATTATTGGATGTGAAGCTTGATTATCTTCCAGATTCAAATGTCTTATTTCAACCACGTTTGGATCCCAATCCCCAACAGGGCATTTGGGGAGGCTTTCCCCCAATATTGTTTCCTGGGGGGTCCAAGGAGGGAGGCTACATGTTTGGAGCCCCCCCTTAGCAGGGGTTCGGGGGAAGTGCCACCGAAGCTAAAAATAGATGAAAGTTTTCCTTGTAAAATATTTTAATTTCATAGTTAATTTGGGTCGTTCATTAGGCAAATGATCTGATGGTTGAAGTTATGTTTAATTTAGGGTGTTTTTCCCTATAAGGAAACCCCTTAGTTTATATGAGGGGATTATATTGTCGATGTGGATGATTATTATTATGAGCGAGAAAGATAGAGTAGATTGTGTGAGAGTGAAGCGGAAACTATAGCGGTTCTATTGTAGGTTGCACTATGTCTTCATTTTTTTGGATAATATAAAAGGAAGTATTGGTTGTTTCTCCAACCATAGCACACATTGGGGGAACCACGTATATCTGCATCTCTCTTGTTCTACGCATTTCTTTATTTTGTGTTTCCACAATATTTTGTGTATTTCATTGCTCTATTACTTAATTTCTAACACAAACAACTTTACAAATTGTTGAAAACAAAGCTTTATTCTCTTCCTCATTAGATGAAAAAGATACTATAGGCTTCTTCTTGCTACTCCATGAAACAATCCTAGATCCAATACTAAAAGCATAACCTATAGTAGATATACTATCATTTATATTACCAAACCAATCTGAATCAGAGAAACCTATCAGATCAACATCAAACGAATCAGTATGCTTAATGTCAAATTTAATTGTTCCTTGAAGATACTTGATCATGCCTTTCACTACTTTCCAATCGATTTCTAGAGGTCTTTCCATAAACTAACATAAAAAACTAATAGTGTATGCTAAATTAGGCCTGGTTGTAGTAAGATAATTCAAGCTTCCCACTAGTTGTCGATGCACTGTACCATCAGCCTCCTTTAAGCCACCATCAAAATGAAGCTTCATATTGTTTTGCATTGAAAAAAAAAACAACTTTACATTGATCCATTTTAAGCTTCTTAAGAAATTATTTGACATAATTACCCTGGGAAACAAAATTTTGACCAACATTTATCCACAATTCAAGACCTAAACAGTAATGTAACTCGCCAAGCTATTTCATCTCAAATACTTGTGACATCTGCACCTTAATTCCATGAATTAATTTAACTGAATTTCCCTTAATAATTCAATAATTAACATACAAAGAAATCAATACAACATGCCCCTTTGAACTAAATTTGGTATACATGTTTGGATCACTTTGACTCCTCATAAAACCCTATTAAAGAAATATGGAATCTATTTTTTCATACCATGACTTGGGTGCCTGCTTTAGCCCATACAAAGATTTCTTTAATCTGCAAACTAAATGTTCCTGCCCCTTTTTCACAAACCCTTCAGTTTGTATCAAATACACCTCCTCCTTTAAATCACCATTCAAAAAAGTATATTTTACATCTAATTAATGAATATTCTAATGGTACTTTGTAGCTAATGCAATTAACAATCTAATAGTGTTTAGTCTAGCTACATATGCAAATGTTTATGCATAATAAATGTCGTATTTTTGTGAGTACTCTTTTTCCACCAATATCACTTTGTATTTATCTATACTACCATATGCTTTAAACTTGGGTTTGTACAACCACTTACATCCTATGGGCTCTTTATCTTTAGGAAATTTAGTCAATGCCCAAGTTTTTTTTATAATTATAGAGTCATATTCTTCCTTCATTTCTTTTCTCCACTCTTCATGTTCATTAGTTTCATTAAAACTCATTTGTTCTATGAAATTTAAAACACTACTCATCAAGGCATATTCCTTATACCTTTCAGGTAGGTGAATTTTATGAGTAGATCTCCTTGGCACTTTGATGTTGTCATTCTGTTCTCTGAAGATTATACTCCATCTCTAGGTGAACTCTGATTATTGGTAGTATCCATATCACTGGATTCTTCCTCAGGATTTTTCTTCTCTCTGTCTTCATCTTCTTCTATAATATCTTCAACTTCAGTAAGTATGTGCCACCTTTCATAGTTGTTGTCCTTGTGTCCTTCATCGACCTGCTCATGGAAAATTTCATCTCTACTTCCAAATACTTTATGAGTAGAGGGATCAAACATTTTATAAGCTTTAAATTCTAAACAATATCCTACAAAAATACATTTGATAGATTTAACATCAGGTTTCTTTTTTTTCTCCTTCGGAATATGTGTAAATTTCTTACACCCAAATACCATCAATTTATGAACTGCTAGTTTAAAACCATACAAGGCTTGGAATGGAGTCTTGATATCAAGGTACCTTGTTGGACTTCTATTCTTTAAATAAACAATAGTGTTAATGGCCTCTACCCAAAAAACATTTGAGATATTCTTACCTTTAATCATAATCCAATCACACTCCACTAATGTTTTGTATTTCCTTTCTACAACATTTTCCTGTTGTGGAGTGTATGGTATTGTAAACTCCATCACTATTCCATGATCCTTGCAGTAATTGATGAAATTCCCCAATATGTACTCTCCCCCTTGATCTGAATGGAGAATTTTTATGAACTTCCTTGTCTGCTTCTCTACCATGCTTTTGAATTCTTTAAAATATTCAAAAACATCACTCTTTATCCTAAGGAAGACACCCAAGTGTACCTTGTGCAATCATCACTAAACAACAAAAAATAATAAGCACCTCCTAGAGATCTGGTCTACATGGGTCCGCAAACATCAAAATGCACAAGTTCTAATATATCTCTTCTTCTCCTTTCAGAATTATAAGGGAATTCATCTTTGTGCATTTTTCCTAAAGCATAGCCCTCGCAAGCATTATATTCATTCATCAACATAGGGATTCCTTCAACCATTCTTTGTTTCTACAACAATAACAAGTCATGAAAATTGATATGACCATACCTCTAGTGCCAAATGCTTTCAGTTGACATTGTTGTAGAATTCAATGCTTGATGACTCATTAATTTAGACCTACAGAAATACAAAAAAATCATCAATAATGATTTTAATGTTAAATCTTGTTGAAACAAAATGTGCTAAATGGTGAATATTTAATTTATAATTCACAAAATGACGACAGTAACCCTAGGAACTAAGTGAAAGAGTGAACTATTTCATAGCAAAAATTGATTTAAAACTAGATAAAATGGAGGTCTAACATTCCCCCATGTCAATAATCATACATGTCCTTATGCAAGTGAATCAAATCATGTATTGTCACTCCTTTGCAAAAAACCAAGATTAAAACATCTATGGATGACCTTTGCACTTGTAATAATGTTCCTGAAACTCTGTGTAATCAAAAAATTTGGGACCTCTACTTAAATATGGCTTGCTCTAAAAATAGAATGTATGTTGGTTGATTTTTGCATTGGATTCTTTATTTATTAAGATTTATTTCAAGAAATTTTAATACCAGGGTTGCCATAAAAATGTTAAACTATAGGGATAGTGTTAACATGAAATATCCAACCATCAAAATTTCCAGAAAGCATCTTAGAAGTAGCCTTAGTCAAACGCTTTTCACCTAAATATCCTCTTTACAAATAAAAGTGACATAATTTCAAATCCATGGTTTTAAAGATAGATGGAAACATGGAAAAAGAAGGATAACAAAAAGATACCTTCCTAGAGTGACCATCTTATCGTTATCCAAGCATATTACTAAAGCTCCTATTTCCTCATGCAAAGTGAATCACATCACTAAGGGTCTTACATCCATGAAAAACTTTATATATCTGAAAGATAGAGCTCCAAAGCACATTAATGAAAGGATCTTAAATCCATTCTCAGAGAGATATGATAATGAGTTTTGGGAAAGACTAAAACAACCAAGTAAATGATATTGTAAAATTAACTATAATACAACAAGATAGTCATGCTGCTAGTAGACGTCTATAGCCTCGATAGGGATTCCTTTTAACTCAATGAAATTTCTGTGTCCCATCTATTATATATAGATTCATAGTCATTTAAAATCATTTACATCGGTTTAGAAATTAACTGAAGGTCGTTGTATTGACTTGGCAACCAGCTAACGATAGTGCCATTCACAAGAATCAACAAGAATGAACAACCCGGCTCGTGATGACACCTCTTGTCTTATAGCTTTTCAACTAAAATCCATTACCCTGGCTTGGTGACTAGTAGCAGTAATGTCATTCTCATTAGGACCTATGATCATAGTAGGTCTTCTCATAATGAGACCTCATATCCCTCAATTATCCTTTTAAAATAAATTATAAATATTATTAACCTTAAATAGGTTTCTTAATAGGTGGGGAGGCAAATCTACTCATTAAGGTCATGGGATGGTGTGAAAAGTTTTTAATGAATAATATTTACTCATTGGTCTTACTACCCTAAAGACTCATTTTAGAGAAGGAATCTCAGATAATGACTAAATGATTCCCCGAGTTAATCATGTTATGGTTCTCATGAGAGCTCATCAGGGTTTTATAGGATTGGTCCACCATAGGAGGTTTTTCATCAATACCTTGGAAGAGAAACTTTAAAAAGTTTTTTGGAGAGAAACTTGTTGAAGTGATTAGGCTAGGGTTAGGGTTTTGGGCTTATATATGGAAAATATTAAGCATAACAATGAAAAATTCCCCTTAACTGAACTAATGGATGATCTCAGACATGGAAAAAAACTAGTTAATCAACAATCAAAGTCACTTTACAAAGTATGAGGCATTACAAGTGATTTTTTTTTTACAAGACTTACCACAAGAGTGCATAATAATATAAATTTCAATAGTTTTTCCTTAGAGAATTAGAGTTTCAAGAGTGCTACTACAACAATTTATTTCATGATAGCATTTTCATTTATTTATCTTATACTACCCTACCCTAATTTAAAAACAGGAATATCTCCTTCAAGTGTAGGAGTACTTCCAGTGTAGCCATGTGCGTAATAGGATGCTAAATATACTCACATTAAATTTTAAGGAATAAACTTATACACATATCGAAGTATGAGAAAACAAATACTTTATCGGATATGGTATCAAGAGTTGTCGAATAATGAGGGAATAAGGTGTGCTAATAATTCTTTGAAACCAAGCTTTAATGGGATCCACATATTCATGATTATCCAACTCATACAAGTCTTTCACAACTTGATAATTACTCTCTTGGAGGCATAAGAGATTTGGTGAAATACAAGAAAGAAACTCCTCAATCTCGGGCTCTAATGTTTGTTCCTCGGATTTGAAAGGATGGTTAAAGAAAATTATAGGGTTTTGAGCTTCAACAACAGTTTTAGAACATGTTCCAATCAAGGATTCCTCATCTAATGGTCTTTGAATCAAGGCTTCTTCCTGAGCTAATTTTTTTGTCGTAATGAGGGAAATTTTCAAATTCACTCACTTCCCCAATCTGGAAGATATAACATTTCATTTAGTAGGGGAATCAGTGGGAAGAACGGGTGTTTTATATTGTTATGCAACTTCCTTGTTTGGGTTAAGGTCTGGGCTATGGTTTGGGCTAGGTTTTGAGCTATGTTTTAGGTTAAGGCTTGGACTAGGCTTTGGATTTAGATGAAGGTTTAGGCTAGGGTTTGGATTAAGGCTAGGTCTAGGGTTTGGATTAGGGTATGTACCAGGGTTAGGTCTAGGTTTGCATTAATGTATGGACTAGGGTTTTGATTAGGTATAGGGTATGGATTAGGATAAGAGATAGGATATTGATTATGATAAGGTTGCATAGGTAGCTGGGACCATGGAGGATGATGACTTGATGGTGCATTGAATGGAAATTATGGTTGTTGTTTTTGTTTAAGTAATTGATTTTGCATGAAATACTTCCCTAGGGAAGACACTCCAAACCATTCTTGATTCCATGGGGATATCTAACTCAAGAGAGAGGCCCACTGTGGCCATGAAGTAGGGTATTCAATTGGAGAAGGACTAAACGTTTTCTGTTAGGTCCCTATAATACTAGTGATTACCCCATTACTTTTGTCATTGTATCCCTTATTATCATTGTTGTGGACCTATTGTCTCCATATTGTTATTATTGTGCACCCAAGAAGCCCACTATTGTTATTTATGTGGCCTTATATTATTATGGTTAGGTCGGCTTGGGTTATATTGTGACCCCTTAGACTCCTATATATAGAAAGGAGGTCTTTTCAATTGGATCATCCAAGAATTGTTCATTTGTGTAATGTAAAGGAGGTTCCCCCTCGAAGAGGCTAAATTATAAGGCGTTGATCTATCTTTTCTATCTTTTTGTGAGCTGGTTTCATAACATTTAGTATCAAAGCTATGGATTCTAGGGTTTAGCTGTTCCAAACAAGTCATTGTGGAAATTTTTCTATACTTTTTTTCTACGATGTTTCAGATGCTAAAACAGAAACCCAATTGGGTTGAACTCATTATGAACCTCGGGTCTAAATTTCAGAGCTTTTGGATCTATATTTGCGGAGATATGATCTGAGGAAGTTGGCCTTTTTGCAGACTCCCGAACTACATTCCAAACAAGTGTTCTAGGGAAAATAGTCATAACTTTTGTTTTGAGCATCCAATTGAAATTTCATAAGAAGCTACATAAAGAGGACGGACTGTAGTTTCCCATTTATATGTTTCAAATCCTAGGGTCAAAACAATGACACGTGGCACTTCATTCAAGTTCACTCTTCTAGAAAGGTATATAATCAGGTCATCTTGGGAGATTATGCATAAATCGTTCTTGGAGAATCTAAATTTGATCAGACTGGTGGCATTTGAAAGAGGACATAGAGGGCTACTTCAAGTCACAATTTCAAAACTGGAAGATCTGAAATTACAGAGATACATCAGATTCAATATCAAGTTCCTCCTACAAAGTGAAAAAAGGTGTGTATTGTTTTTAAATATTTGCGTAAGCTTGGATTGAAAAATTAGTTTGAAGGAATTCAAAGGGAATAGTGAAGCATTATTATCGGTAATTGATGCCCTGAAGAAAGAAAATGGAAACACCTAGTAAACAGCCTAAAAGCTCTAGCATGAATCATGAACAAGAGGAAGAAATGCTACATGATATATCAAAATTACGAGACCAAGTGCAACAAATGTCACTCTCACAAAAGCTAACAGAAGCTAATATAAATAGCATGGAATCTAAGATAAATGGTGTGGAAGCTAAGATGAATGGCATGGAAACTAAGATGTATAGCATGGAAACTAAGATGGATGGCATGGAAGCTAAGATGAATGGTATGAAAACATTGTTACTAGAAAGGATTCCTAATGGAAAAAAGGTGAGAGAGGAAATTCATAATGAGAACAAAAGGAAAGTTAATCATGATTTGAAGAATGACAACATGGAATATTTGAAGAAAGTCATTGAAGGATTGAAGGAAGGTTTGACAAATTTGCTACAAGAAAGGCTTCTTAATGGCGAAAATGTTGTAGAGGAAACTCATGATGAGAACAAAAGAAATGTTAATCATGATTTCATAGACTCTAAAATTGGAACAAAGACCCACCATGTTCCAAATATCGATATGAGGAAGTTTGATGGCAAGGATCCCATAACATGGTACTATAGATGGAGCAATTTTTTGATCTCCATAATGTGCAAAACACACAAAAAGTACGCATTGCAACTTTATATTTGGAACCAAACCAGTTTGTACGGTATCAATGGCTTTGCTCTCGTAAACAAATTGTGACTTAGGCAATTTTTACGGATGAAATGACAGCACATTATGAGGATATGAAAAACAACACTTTTTTTAGCCAATTCATAAACCTCAAACAAAAGGTTTCAATGAGGGAGCACATTGAGGACTTCCAAAAATTGAATATAAGGGTAAAAAATATTCCAGAGGAGCATAGGATTGATATGTTCATAATGAATTTAAAGGATAACATCCAACATGAGGTTCACTTTTGAGAACCTGGCTCATTGGAGAAGGCATTTAGGTTCGCAAGAAAAATGGAAAGCAAAATTATGGAAACAAGGAAGCCTACCACTCACAACTATAAGGATGGAAGTGTTGTTTCCCCTAGCCATCCACAACCTAAAAGGTTGACACCCAAACAATTGGAAGAAAAAAAAGCAAAAGGGCTTTGTTATAGTTGTGATAACAAATACACTAAAAGTCAAAAGTGTGCTGAGAAGAAATTATTTTACATAGATTGTGAAGAGGAGGAAGAAAAGGAACAAGAAACACCAAAAGAAGAGGATATACACCAGGTACAAACCCTAGAGAAAGAAGAAATGAATCCAACCATATCTTGTAAT
>APFE031232223.1:0-26613 GCA_000404065.3 Pinus taeda | reverse complement strand
ATTCCTACAGCTACAACCATATAAACAAATGTCCCTCAAGCAAGCTAAGAAGGATAATAAATTATCACCAAAGTATTATGGTCCACACAAGGTGTTGCAAAAGATAGGTACAATGGCATACAAATTGGGGCTTCCTGCAGCTTCCCCAGTGCACCCAATTTTCCATGTTTCATTCTTAAAAAGGTTATAGGTGACAACCTCCCAATTCAAACAATATTGCCAAAACTTGACAAGGAAGGAGATCATATTGGAACCTGAAGAAGTTAAAGAAATAAGAACTCGACAACTACAAAATCGATCAATTTCAAAGTATCTCATCAAGTGGAAGAACTTACCCGTTGAAGATTCCACATGGGAGGATGAGAATTTTTTACAGAAGCATCCAGAACTACTCAAGCATTGAGGACAACACTTTTTTGAAGAAGAGGGGCATGTTAGGTCCCTATATACTAGTGATTACCCCATTATTTTTGTCATTGTATCCCTTATTGTCATTGTTGTGGCCCTATTGTCCCCATATTGTTATTATTGTGCACCCCAGAAGCCCACTATTGTTATTTATGGCCAAAAGTAGGTTAGGTCGGCTTGGGTTATATTGTGACCCCTTAGACTCCTATATATAGAAAGGAGGTTTTGTCATTTGGATCATCCAAGAATTGTTCATTTGTGTAATGTAAAGGAGGTTTCCCCCTCGAAGAGGCTAAATTATAAGGCGTTGATCTATCTTTCTTATCTTTTTGTGAGTTGGTTTCATAACATTTTCCATGAAGTTGTATGGTTACAAACAGGTTGAGGAACTTGCTAAGGAGAATAAGAATTATTTCACATATTGAATGATGAAAGGTTTTGGGTTATACCTGGTGGTCAACTCGATACCTAATAGTGTTCTAGTAATCTTGGTAATGATGGAAAAATTTTTATTGAATGGAATCCCTCGCAAAATCTACAAACTTTCAAAATGCTAAGTGGGCACCTTCCAAGGAAGTGCTTCTTTCTATAGTTGGAGAAAAATATCAATAGTGGCTCTTCATCCTCCTCTCATTCTTACTACAAATCATCCAACGTTGAGATCAACTATTTAAGAATATTACCTTTATGTCAAGAAAAGTACTAATTTCTTCACTTATGAGTTCATCACTGGATGATTTGTATATCTCTGTAGCAACATCAAAACTCCTCATCGAAAGATTCCTCAAAATATCATTCTTTTGTGCTCAAAAAACTTCTGGTATATCTTGTCATCACATGGATGAGTACATAGGGGGGTTCTTGTAGCACCAGAGAAATGAAAAACCTTAAAAAGATAAGAAAGATATGCAAGAAAGAAACAAAATCAAAAAATTGTAAGAGAAACTAGGTAGAGAGGAAACCAAACTACAACAGGTCACCAAGGTATATAAGCACGTCCCTGACAATGGAATCAAAATATTGGGTGTAGTATATGACCTAACATTTAATTTTCAATCCTTGAATTCATAAACTTTGAGGCACAACACTAGAAATTACAAAGAGATCCCCTAGCAACCTTGATGAGCCTCATAAATTGGTAATTATATGGGCTCATTTTACCTCCTAACCTAGTCAAGTCAACCATTCTTTTAGCTTACTGTATGGTTTCTGGTTATATTTATGCTTATTGAGTGACTTGAGTTAGTTATGATGCCATGTGGTCTAACATGTGTTTAATGTAGATTATTGATGAATTTCGAGGTCAAAGTCAAGGATCCAGTGGATAAATGGCAACAATAAATTGAAGTGGACAAAGGAGAGGAATGATAGGAGGGAATACCCCTCATTTATTACTACTCACTTAGAATTACCCTTCATTCAGCTCGAAGTACAAGCAGCCGAATCATGCACTACAAGGCAGCCAAGAAAGTGGAGGATGACTGATGATTATCTCGAGTTTTGGGAGCCAAGCCTCCCTAATTTTAAGGAAGCTATTGGTAGCTTAATTTTTATAAGTAGAGAGGCCTAGGGCCTCACTAGGGTCAAATTTTTGTTGGATTTTTGCTTATGTAAACTCTTCTCAACTTCGAGCTTACTATTTTGTGACAGTTTCATGTAATCCTACTATTGTTTTGGAAATAAAGATGGAATCGTTTTTGAGCTAGCACTAAGTTACCTTAGAGGGCTGAAGCTCTTAGGTTAGGGCCCAATCCAAGTAGCCAGGCTCCTCTTTACTTGTATTTGTATGTTTTATTTCAGTTTGTAGATAAGGTTGTTGTTAGATGTATTTTTTTTATGGTTAAGAATAGGTTGCTTTTGATGATTCAGTAGTTTGCTTCCATTTTTGCTTTCTATAGCAGGTCAAGTAGTGATAAAGAGAAGATTCAGAAGGCTAGAAAAAATGCCTTGGCCTCTCTTCCTCTCTTTGGGACCATGATTTGAGGCAAAGACCATCTTGCTACCCCAAAAACACAGATTTTCCTCATTCATAGGACTTCTAGTGTTTGCAGCTTTTTAGTAGGTTAATAGTCCATTTTTTCTTTGCTTCAGATATTCTTCATCATGCTCACTTCTTTATTTGCAATATTATTCTTTCATACTTTCCTTTCTTGTAGCATTTCTCAGGATTTCCTTCCATAGATCATAGTTTAGACTATTTTGATGCAAAACTTTGTTTTTCTAGATGCACTCATTTCATTGCTTGCTTGATATTATTGGTTGACTATTAGTTCCTTTGCAGTAGATCTATTCTTGTTGTAGGCCAGCTTATTAGCCACCACATCCTCCATTTTATCCATGCCCTACAGGTCACCTAAACCTCACCTCAATTCTGCCTTAGTTCCCTGCATTTTCCATAGAACTTCTTTCTCTCTCCTTGAGCAGACCCAATCATCTTCCTCTCTCCCGGTGATTCATGGTAGACCTTAGGTTCCCTGAAACCTCATTCCAACCTTCATACACCTTTTCCACCCACTCTCACACCCTCAAAATAGTGAAAACTTCTCTCGACCTCCTCTTGTAGGCCTTTTGTAGTGGCCCTGTTTTCCTCCTATAGATTTCCTGTGTCCTCCTGTAGATTTTCTTGTAGGCTTTCTTTTGAAGGTCGAGTGTGGGAAAAGCATCTAGGAGGCCACCTGAGACCTCCTAGAACCCATCTACACTATCCTACATCCTCTCAAGTCCCAAATACACCCTCCAACACCACCTATTCGCTACCACATTCACACACAATAAATTACATGCATGTCAAATACACATAAAAATACATAAAAATCCAAACAGATGTTTTTTGCTTCTTCACTTCCAGAAATAACTTAGTTAGATGTTGTTGACTTCCTTGAGTAGGTAATGGAATTCCTTTCATGGTTTTCATAATGCTTTCTACAAAAGTAGGATTAGTTAGTTAATTAGGGTTTACTAAGTTTGCTTTACATTTCAGTCTTTCTCCTTTCTGTAGTTAGAGTAGCATCTATAGAGTAATCTTTCTCTCCTTTCATCACATATAGAGCTTCTTCTAGAATACAAAGAAGTTGGCTTAAGCTCCTAGTGATCTTGGGCTGGCTGACCAAGTGACAACCTGCAGTAAGAACTAGTACTTGTGCATACCGCACTGACGCTTCCATGTTTGTTACGAACTACCAGGTTGATAAGAGTAAAGTAGGTATCCCAAGAGTTGTAGCATTATTGCTGCAATACTGGTGCTCACCACTTTTTGGCGCCATTACCGGGGAAGTGTCAGAGTATCCTGTGATTACTTCTTTCTTCTATTTTCTATTGTAACAATCTGCTAATAGTTTATTTCAACAAAATTAGACTAGTCATTTCTCTTCAATTATGCAAATTTCATTTCAGCAAATGTACACTAGTCATTCCTTTCCCTTCAGTTTTGCATTTCCTTGCTTTCCTCTTCAATTCTACAAATTTCTATTCAGCTAGTTGCAATTTGTTTTGTTCAATCAATTTTAGTTTCTTCAGGTACTATTAGTGTGGGGAAAAAGGATCAAAAAAACCAACCAAAAAAAATTTCCTTTCATGCCTCGTAGGAATAGAGATAACTCAGGAAAATTTTTGCCCAACAGCCCCACTGCTCAACACAGCTAACGTTCTCTCTTCTTCGATGGCTGTGACCAAGAAGAACCCTTAGATGAACAAGAAGACATATTTTAAGAACCTATAGGGGAAGAAGAAGAAAATACATTCCTTTGGAGCCAATGGCTGAAAAGAGAAATGCTAGGGGGAATGGAGAGAGAATAGAGGGTACATTTCCCATTCGAGAGACCATTGGGGACACCAAAATGAAGAATATAAGCCCTTCTGCCCTACCTCATTTCCATGGTCCAACTATAGAAGATCCTGACACCTTTTTGTTCGAGTTTTTTGTTATCTGTCGAACCTATGACTATGCAGAAGATGAGAAAAAGTTGAAATTATTCCCTTCTACTCTCAAGGATGTAGCACTACGCTGGTTTATGGGATTACCTAGCAATAGCATCACAACTTGGGCTCAGATGCAGTAAGCCTTTAACAACAAGTATTGAGACTATTGTAGGTCAAAAGATACTAAAGAATAAATTTTCCAAATTACCATAGGAAGTGATGAATCCCTGGAGGACTATGAAGAGAGGTTCCAGTTTAGTTACGAAAGGGCTGAGTGTACACTTAACCCTGAGTCTCTGAATTTGGTCCTACTCAGGGGAATTTGGGAAGATCTTTTAGACACCCTCCATCTACTATCCGGGGGAGACATCTACCAACTATCTTATGAGGACATAAAGACTGTTTTTAGAAACCATTCTAGAGCAGCCAAAAAGAAAGGTAGGGGGAGTCAACCCATAGCCAATACCTCTTCCTCTAACTCATCCATTAAAGGATAAATTGGAAACATGCTGGAAGACTTCAAGAGTGAGATGCTGTAGACTCTTGCCATGCAAATGGATACCTTACATATCAAAAGGAAACACGAGGAAGTAGAGAGGGCTTTGGCCATTTTTTCCCCTAGATGCACCAGGAAGCATCCTCGGAACGAATGCCCATTGAACTCTATAGAGGTTTGTTCAGTCTGTGAAGAAAATCATTCTACAAATAAGTGCCCTTCCTTACCCAGACTTAAAGTTGTATATCAAGGGGTTGAGGGAGTCACTGAACAACTCTATTACACAAACCAAAGGAGGCCGCATGGACCTAGACCATACCAACAGGGGATGCAAGGGACATCTCAGGAATACTACAACCCCAACCAAGTCACTTCCATACCTTCTTGGGGCCCTCCTGCTCATTGTTCCTAGTCCATGCCTCCTCCTTGGTCCTTCACATCTCAATATCATGCCCAACTAGCCACCCATTCATTTCAATCCTATGCTCAACCACAACCTCAGTGGAATGCACCTCATCAGGGGTGGAGGCCCCAATACAATTCTCTTCCCACTCTTTTGCCTCCACCACCTACCCAACCACAACAATTACCTCTTGCTCCACCAAAGCAACCCCAAATGCATGCCCAGCCAAATCTGAACACAAACAACAGACAGGCTTAGCAAGTGTATAGTGGGGAACCATCATGCCCAACTTATGCTGTGGAGATTCAGGAAATTAACTTGCGATCTAGGAAAGTTCTCCCAAATAGCCAGCCTCCACCCAGGGAGGTTGAGGAAGATAAAGAGGAAAGTGAACCTAAAGCAATTCCACCCTTTCCTGAGAGACTATCTGTGACAGTCCAGCCTACCCCAAAAGAAACTGAACTCCTGGGAGAATTGAAACATTTATTTGTGAAGATACCACTTCTCCAATCTATAAAAGATGTACCTATCTACAATAGGTTGATCAGAGAGAAGTGCTTTAGGCATTCACGAAGGCACAAGAGAGATGCCCCAACCATCATTGTCATAGGACAATTGTCCGACCTGATGTTAGGGTAGATCATCTGTCCAAAATATATGGACCCTGGAAACCCAGTAGTTGATGTCCACATCAATGGAACCATGATCCCACATACCTTGATTGACCTGGGAGCTGCCATTAATGTGATGACAAAGGACACAATGTTCAAACTTAACCTCTAGGGCTCCTTGAGGAAGACCATGACCATGCTACAGCTAGTAGACCTCTCCACCATGACCCCTAAGGGGATTGTGGAAGATGTGATGGTATGCATTGATTTCTGGGAGTACCCTGTTGATTTCTTAGTTCCCCAACCAAAGGAAAAGCTCACTGGGTATCCTCTCATTCTGGGAAGACCCTGGTTGGCTACTGTCGATGCCTACATCAGTTGTCAAGCTGGGAACATGACCATAAAGAACAGGCACATGTCCAAGCAGTTAATCCTGTATCCTCCTGCCCAACCCTTTCTAGAACCTGATCTACCTCTCTGGTTGGAGGAAGAAGATGAGGATGAAGTCTATTCTACACCGCTTTGTGCATTATAAATCACCATGGGGGGGAACAACAATATGAGGATGATATGATTGAAAATCTGATTCAGAATCCACCTCCCAATGTATCACCATTAGAGGACATAGTAAGAGAAACCCAAAACAACCCCTCAACTGATCTCTATGCAGCCGACTCCACTTCTCTTCATGTTAAGAATATAGAGTTCGGCCTAGAAAGAGCCTTGAAAATCAATCCAACCCTATCCATTTCCGAGGAAAAGGAACTGTGTAGCCTACTCAGAAAACACCTAGATGCCTTCGCCTGGAGTTATAAGGAGATAAAGGGACTGCACCCTTCAGTTTGTACTCATGATATATACATCAAGGAGGATTGAAAGCCAGTCACGTAGCCTCAAAGGAGGATGAGTCCAGCACTTAAAGATATTGTTAAGGAAGAGTTGCAGAAATTGCTTGATGCAGGATTCATCTATCCCATCTCTAATAGGGAATGGGTCTCTCCTTTGGTGCTAGTGCCAAAGAAAAATGGAAAGTGGAGAATCTGTGTCAACTATAGGGAATTGAACAAAGCCACTAAAAAGGAACATTTTCCTTTACTTTTCATAGATCAAGTGTTAGACGGTCTGGCAAGGAAAAAGTTTTTCTCTTTCCTAAATGGGTTTAGCGGGTACAATCAGATTCAAATCAGTCTGGAAGACCAATATAAGACCACTTTCACTTGGGTACCTTTGCATACCAGGTCCTTCCTTTTATTTTGTGTAATTCTCCAGCCACTTTCCAAAGAGCGGTATTGAGTATATTTTCTGAATTAGTTCATGATGCAGTAGAGATATACATGGATGACTTTACTCCTTATGGTTCTAACTTTCAGGAATCTTTATCTAACCTAGGGAAAGTTCTAGACAAGTGTATTGAGATGAACCTATCCGTCAGTCCAGAAAAATGTGAATTTTTTATGACTGAAGGGACAGTGTTAGGTCATGCGATATCTCACCAGGGACTGGAGCTGGAACCCAACAAAATTGCCATCATCCAAAGGGTCCCACCTCCTCAAAAGGTGAGAGATGTCAGAAGTTTCCTAGGCTTAGCTAGGTATTACATGAGATTCATTAAATATTTTAGCAAGCTAGCCTCTCCTTTGTTGAACCTCTTAGACAAAGATGTCGAGTTCATATGGTCAGAAAACTGTCAAGAATCCCTAGATACCTTGAAGAGCAAGCTCGTGCCTGCCCCAATTCTGAGAGGCCCAAACTAGGCCCTACCTTTTCACATTCACACAGATGCCTCGAACAAAGCAATATGGGCAACCTTAGGAAAAATTGATGAAAATTTACCTTATGCCATATACTTTATAAGCAAAAACTTGTCAAAGGCAGAGTTAAATTATACAACGACCGAGAAGGAACTCCTAGCTGTCATGCATTCCTTAAATAAATTCAGACATTATGTCATAGGCTATCAAAACTTTGTGCACACTAATCATGCTGCAATTCGATATTTAATGAAAAAACCAGATGTAAATGCTCACATTATTAGATGGCTGCTTTTACTGCAGTAGTTTGATTTGGCCATTATTGATAAGCCTGGGAAAGAAAATGTTGTTGCTGACTTTTTGTCTAAAGTAAATTTTCCTATAGGAGAAGAAGCAATGGTAGATGACCAAATGCCAGATGAACATCTATTTGCTATCTCAATTCTATCTCCATGGTTTGCTGATATGGCAAACTACTTGGTTTCAACACAGTTCCCATCACACCTGTCCTCAAAAGAGAAGATCAAGATAGCAAGGAAAAGCGCCCCTTTCACCTGGATTGGGGGCAGTCTCTTCAAACTTAGCTGATATCAGATCTTGAGAATATGTGTCAAGGAGGAGGAAGTCTTTGACATCCTCCTGAACTATCATGATGGGCCTTGTGGAGGTCATTTTGTAGAAAAAAGAACTGCCTTCAAGATCTTGCAAGCAGGCTACTACTGGCACACTCTTCATCAGGATGTGAGGAGATATATAAGCTAGTGTGATCGATGTCAGACGATGGGGAAACCTACTCCAAAGGATGAGATGCCCATGCAACCTCAAGTGACCTTTGAGTCATTTGAGAAGTGGGGCATGGACTTTGTGGGTCCTATCAGCCCTCCTTCAAAGCAGAAACAATACATCATTGTGTGCACCGATTACCTGACAAAGTGGGTAGAGACAAAAGAAATCAAAGTAGCGACAGAGGAAAAAGTAGCTGAGTTTTTGAGAAAAAACATATTCTACAAGTTCAGGTATCCAAGAGAGTTGGTCACAAATCAAGGTAGTCAGTTCACTTCCAATTTGATTGAAGACCTGCTCACACATCATAGAATCAAGCACAGGACTTCCACCCCTTACCATCCACAAGCCAATGGGTAGATGGAGGTCACTAATAGAGCATTGGAAGGGATCGTGACCAAGGTAGTGAGCAGTAGCAAGAAAGACTGGGCGGACAGATTAGTTGAGGCCACTTGGGCCTACAACACAACATGGAAGACCACCACAAGGTTCACACGCTATGAACTAGTCTATGGGAAGAAGGCTTTGTTCTCATTAGAATTTGAATTCAATACCCTAAGGATGGCAGCTCAGCTGGACCTAGACCTCCGCCATGCACAAAAAGAAATATTACTTCAACTCAATGGATTGGATGAACACAGATTGCAGGCCCTTCTCCATACAAAGGTAGTTCAGCTTCAGAGAAAGATATGGCATGACAAAAATATCAAGGAGAAGCAATTCCAAGAGGGAGATTGGGCACTACTCTATGATTCAAGATACAAAGATTTCAAAGGCAAGTTGAGGACAAGATGGCTGGGAACCTACACTGTGGAGAAATGCAATGATAATGGTTCAGTTCTGATCAGAACCATTGACGATAAAGCCATCCCCATGCTTGTCAATGGGCATTGGTTGAAATTCTGCAAGAAACCCCTCTCCAAGAAAGAGTTCATTGAAGATTTGAATAAGACAATGATGGTAGTGGAGCATGTCTTAGCCTCCACTTCACCCAGTCACTAAAGAAAAAGAAAAAAGAGAAATAAAAAATAAGGACTCGAGTGAAAACCTCCATGAGGCGCTTGAGTCCCATCATTGGGTTGAAAACCTCTTCTGAGGTGACCCAGTGATGTCAAAAATAAAAATAAAAAAGTATAAGATCCCTCAGTGAAAACCTCCCTTGGAGGCGTCCATGACAGGCAATTAGGGTGAAAACCTCCCTGAGGCACCCTAGTTGTTTTCAAAAAAAAAAGGGAAAAAGAAAAATGAATTTTCATTTGCAGTCCAGGTTTGTAGGAGGACTACAGGAAGCAGAAGAAGGTGCCAAGGGAACCCTGACATCCACACTAGCACCTATCGTACCTTCTCAATACTTTTCTCCATCATTTTTGGCATTTCTTTCACCCACTGTGCTTCTTTTTCAAAAACTGTGTTTTCTACAGGAGGCTCTGTGTTTTCTACAGGAGGCTCCTATAGGAATTACAGAGAGCCAGAAATGGATATAAAAGGAAATTTGAGGGACAGGGAAGCTTCATGAAGAACCTATACACCCTCCTACAATTTGCAAACCTCCTTGCTATCATTTTCAAGCCTGCATCGCACCCCAAGCATCATTATTCTTCATGTCCAAGAAAAACACAGGAAAAGACAGTTTTTCAGGAAAAGGAAAAAAAAACAAAAAATAAGAGAGGAAGTAGCACCATCCACCTCACTTGAAGCCTACCTACTACCTCTCCATCTCTATCTACACCTTTGGCATCATCCTCAAAGCTCCAAGCATAGAAAGGCGTTGAAGTTTCAAGGGGAGAAACGGCGACAGGAGCTCCTGTAGGAATTCCTGTAGTAGCTAATCCCATCAAAACCTAGCACCAGCAGTAGGCGAATACACACATTAAGGTTGAGAAGGCACTTGAAGCTCAGACCTAGCTAGAGAAGAACCTACACAAGACACAGCCACACACCAGCAAGCAGACATCATGCATCAAAAGAAATAAAGGCATGCAGCAGAGAGAGAGCCACAGTACCTCACAACAACTACATTCGGATCACAAGTAAGTAACTAACCTGCTCCTCTGTTTGCATTTGTGTAATTAGAAGTCATGCAAAAGAAATGAGAGGGTTGAGGTTGAACGAGGGAAAGGTGGCTAGTTAACTTGGCCACCTTCATCTAGTTGACTCCACTCATCCGAGATGTCACCCACACATGCGCACAATCAACTCAAGAAAGATGTCAAGGACAGGTAGTGGAGGAAGTGTGAACTCCGATGCAATAATGAGGGATGCTTACAAGGAGGGGCCATGATGACAAGGCAAGTGGGGACCAATGGTCCGAATATGGAGAACGTATACTTTTCCAGCTCACCCCCCATCACCAAAAATATCCATAAAGGGTAATAAGTTCCTCCCTGAGCATTGTCACCACCTTTTCCTTCATTCTCTCCTCGTAACTCAGCTACAGTAGTCTCCTTGTGCCCCCATAGCCTCGTAACCATCGTCCTCCATTGGTCTCTCCCATATTCCTGATCTCGGCTTTTTCTACAGGACCACCTACAGGTTCTACGGGAGCACCTACAGGAATTCTACAGGAGGGACAACAGGCTTCTACAGGAGGGGCAGTGAGTTGTTTTGAAAAGAGAAAACATGAGTTTTAGCATGATTTTCAGTCTGAGGAGGTAGGTTCCATGCATGCCCCCATTGAATATCAATATATGAAAGAAGTGGTTTCAAATTGAGGAGGAAATAAAGTCTTTAGGAGAGGAAAAAAAAATAAAAAATGCTTATTTAAAAAAAAACACAGTCTCCTCTATTTCTCTATTTTTCTCAAAAATTGTTGTCTCCATCTCCACATTTGGTTTCCCAGAAGAATATAAACAAAATGTCAGGATATTTTATGAGAAAGGAGCCCACTAACTCCACCAGGCTCCATGAACATCCACAAGTGGTGGACATCTTCACAAGGGCAACTTGGATGAATTTCTTTGAGAAATTTTGAGGGTTTGATGAGGAGATTGCCCAAGAGTTTGCTCTCTCTCTGGTACCCCACACAAGATCTCATGCCACTGTCACCTTTAGAGGTATTTCCATGGAGATAACCCCTGAATTTATCAGTAGGGTCACTACCCTTCCTCTTGGGCTGCCTTGGAGTAAGGATGAGAAACCAATTGGCCAGGCTGCCAAGAAAAACTTTTTCCAAAACAATGAAACCCCTATAGAGGATAAAAATGGCATCAGAAGGGCTAGCATACCATATCCTTGGGATGAGGTTATCTACCAAATAGTTAAATACATTTCCTATGAGGGGAGGTACAACATTGTCTATGGTTATCACTTTAGAATCCTCCATGAATTAAGGTATGGCATGGACACTCTAGCACCTCAGAAGCTCAGCATCTGGTACTTCCTCCTGTAGTCCCTCATTGACTCTAGCACTAAGGTTCAAGTAGGTAATTTAGAGCAGCTATCTCACCATGGATTAATCAAAATCCTAGTGCAAGAAGCCCTCCATACATTTACACTCCCTATAGCATGGGAAGTCTTCCAAAACATGACAGCTGAGGATGACATAAAGGCCCTAACCTATGATGTCAGTCCTACTGGCAGTGAGGAGGAAGAGTAGCAAGGGGGAGAAGGTGAAGCCACTGGTGACTTAGCAGAACAAGGAAGGAAGGAAGAAGGAACTGAAATAGAGGAGGAGAAAGCTGAAGAAACAGAGCAGGAAGAAACAGAGCAAAAAGAGACAGAAAAAGAGACAGAGGGGGAGAAAAAGAGGCAGAAAAGGCAAAACAAGGAGAAGGGTCCCCTGAGACTCTGCAAAATCCCTCACTACCCTTAGTACACCAATCAAGGAAAAGCAAAAGAGGAAAAGGTTGGCCTCCATGTATTTCACGGCTAGGGCACAAGAATCAAATCAGGAAATCCTCAACCCTCTTCAAAAATGCCAATTACAATTGAAGATTAACCCTCTGCTAAAGGGAAATAATCCCCTTCCAAGGCACCTATCACATATGAAAGGGGGACTCCTAGATCTTCCACATGGAAAGAAAAGGTAGAACTACAGGACCCAAAAACAGTCCTACACGAGGCTCAGACAGTTCTAAAGGAAACACTATCAAAACTAGAAGAGACACAAAAGCTTGAGAAAAGGATGGAAGGACAGCCATAGGTAAAGGAGGAATCAACAGAGCTGTAAGAACCTAATCCCCAGCCTAGTCTTGCCTCCTATTACAATCTACTTGAGGGAGGAAGGATAGTCCCACAAAAATTTGCAATTCCACTATTCTTTGAATTAGAGAAAGAAAGAATAAGAACACATAGGTGGATGCAAGTAACCAAATCCAAAGGAGTTGAGGATATTGGGCATATGGAAAACAAACTCAGAGAAATGGGCAGAGAGTTGAGTGCTCTCAGAAACAGGGAAGCAACTACAAGAAGACACCTTGAAACTAAAAATTAATTGTTAAGGAGGTAGCTACAAGAGAAAGAGACTCAGCTGGTATGCATGGCCAACTTATCCATGGAGGCATTGCAATGTAGAACACTAGAAAAATCCTATGGCCTATATCTCAAGGACCAATGGTTACAATTCCATATAAAGACTCTAGCACAAAGAGGCACATTGCCTTTCCAAGATTATAAGCAGTTTATGGATCTATGTGACCAAAGCACATCAGAGGATAAGGTAAAGATGGCAGAATTCTACCTACATAACATGGCCCTCATAGACACGAATGTGTGGGACCCCAATGTCAGGCTAGGGGACCTACAACTAATGGCCATGGCCTCATGGATGAACCATGAAGAGTTGAGGGCATCAGAAATAAAAAGATTGATGATAAAAGAGCATAATGAGCCATTAATGATAAGAGCTAAGCCATCAGATCTCATGGCACTCATCATCACACACAACCTACTTGCCAATGATCCTCAAATTACCCCCAGATATCTAAATGATTAGGCATAAGCCATTGCACACTTTTAGGATATGCAAAGGCTACTTGGGGATGACTGTGTGCCTACCTGCATGAGGAGATGGAACAGCTTATGACACAGTCTACAGATCAGGGAATATCATTCCCCCATGAGGCTTAAGGAGGCACTAAGAAGAGTTCCAATGTACAAGCGCTCCATGCAAAGGTTGAAGGTCAACTGGATTGGCCTCAAACTGAGTCCCCCACTGTTGTTAGGCATGCTGAAAGGCATAAGGGAAGTAGAAGAGGAGGAGCAGTGGGAAGAGATAGACAGGAAGGCAAGATTTGATGACAAAGAAAAGTAGACCACATTAGAAGCCTAGGATGCTAGGGAGGCCACCAGGGCCATAAAAGATAAGGAGATGGACTAAGTTGCTTAGAGGATGAGCAACACCTTCAGAAGGGGGGTGATGATGAGCCTCATAAATGGGTAATTATATGGGCTCATTTTACCTCCTAACCTAGTCAAATCAACCATTCTCTTAGCTTATTGTATGATCTTCTGATTATATTTATGCTTATGGAGTGAGTTGAGTTAGTTATGATGCCATGTGGTCTAACATGTGTTTAATGCAGATTATTGATGAATTTTGAGGTCAAAGTCAAGGATCCAATGGAAAAATGGTAGCAATAACTTGAAGTGGACAAAGGAGAGGACTTATAGGAGGGAATCCCCATCATTTATTACTCCTCACTTTGAATTCCCTTGCATTCAGCTCAGAGTACAAGCAGTCAAATCATGCACTAGAAGGCAGCCGAGCAAGTGGAGGATGACTAATGATTATCTCAAGTTTTGGGAGCCAAGCTTCCCTGATTTTAAGGAATCTATTGGTAGCTTCATTTGTATAGGTAGAAAGGCCTAGGGCCTCACTAGGGTCAGATTTTCGTTGGATTTTTTCTTATGTAAACTCTGCTCAACTTCAAGCTTACTATTTTGTGACAGTTTCATGTAATCCTGCTATTGTTTTGGAAATAAAGATGGAATCCTTTTTGAGCTAGCACTGAGTTACCTTAGAGGGCTGAAACTCTTGATTTAGGGCCCAATCCAAGTAGCCAAGCTCCTATTTACTTGTATTTGTATGTTTTATTTCAATTTGTAGATTAGGTTGTTGTTAGATGTATTTCTTTTATGGTTAAGAATAGGTTGATTTCGATGATTCAGTAGTTTGCTTCCATTTGTGCTTTCTATAGTAGGTCAAGTAGTGATAAAGATAAGATTCAGAAGGCTAGCAATAGTGCCTTGGCCTCTCTTCCTCCCTAGGGGACCATGATTTGAGGCAAAGACCCTCTTGCTGCCCCAAAAACATAGATTTTCCTCATTCATAGGACTTCTAGTGTTTGTAGCTTTTTAGTAGGTTAATAGTCCAGTTTTTCTTTTCTTCAAATATTCTTCATCATGCTCACTTCTTTATTTGCAATAGTCTTCTTTCATACTTTCCTTTCTTGCAACATTTCTCAGCATTTCCTTCCATAGATCATAGTTTAGACTATTATGATGCAAAACTTTGTTTTTCTAGATGCACTCATTTCATTGCTTGCTTGATCTTATTAGTTGGCTGTCACTTCCTTTGCAGCAGATCTCTTCTTGTAGTAGGCCAGCTTATCAGCCATCACATCCTTTATATGATCCATGCCCTACAGGTTTCCCAAACCTCACCTCAATTCGGCCTTAGTTTCCTGCATTTTCCATAGAACTTCTTCTTCTCTCCTTGAGCAAACCCAATCATATTCCTCTCTCCCAGTGATTCATCGTAGACCTTAGGCACCCTAACACCTCATTCCAACCTTCATCCACCTTTTCCACCCACTCTCACACCCTCAAAACAGTGAAAACTACTCTCAGCCGCCTCCTGTAGGCCTCCTGTAGTGGCCTTGTTTTCCTCCTGTAGATTTTCCTGTAGGCTTTCTTTGAAGGCCGAGTGTGGGAAAAGCCTCCAAAAGGCCACCTGAGACCTCCTAGGACCCATCCACACTATCCTACATCCTCTCAAGTCCCAAAGCCACCCTCCAACGCCACCTATTGGTTGCCACATTCACATACAATAAATTACATGCATGTCAAATACACATAAAAATACATAAAAATCCAAAAGGATGTTTTTTGCTTCTTTACTCCCAGAAATATCTTAGTTAGATGTTGTTTACTTCCTTGAGTAGGTAATGGCATTCCTTTCATGGTTTTCATAGTGCTTTCTACAAAAGTAGGATTAGTTGGTTAATTAGGGTTTACTAGGTTTGCTTTACATTTCAGTCTTTCTCCTTTCTGTAGTTAGAGTAGCATCTATAGAGCAATCTTTCTCTCCTTTCATCACATATAGAGCTTCTTCTAGAATCCATAGAATTTTTCTTGATCTCCTAGTGATCTTGCATCAGCTGACCGAGTGACAACCTGCAATAAGAACTAGTACTTGTGCATACAACACCGACGCTTCCAAGTTTGTTATGAACTACCGGGTTGATAAGAGTAAAGTAGGCAGCTCAGGAGTTGTAGCATTATTGCTGCAATACTGGTGCTCACCAAACCTGTAAACCAAATTCTAGTCTAACTTACAGATTATTCTCTTTATAGGTTCTCGCAATCAATGATAAATTAAAATCTTGCACTCAAAATAATTCATTAGAAACAAACCCTTGGCTATTACCACACCAATTTTGCAAATGAAATCATTTGAAAGAAAACTTGATCTAAAAAAAGAAAATCTTAATTAAGAAAAAATATGTAAACACTAGCATTTGACCAAAAAAAATACTAAACTGTTGGCATTAAAAGGAAAAAACTTTATGATGAAAATATGAAGAGAAAACCCTAATTAAAGAGTGATTCCTAACTACTAGAAACCTAAACTTAGGTTCCTAACAACTTTCACACTATAAAAAGGATTATAAAATTAATTTTCTCTTCACACACACAAAATAGAGCATAAAGAGGAGAGATAAAACAAGTCTGCACACAGTCCTATGCTTGTTACCTTTGCATGAAATCAAGGAAAATGAGAGAAAGATTTTAAATTGGCTCAAATAACATAACAACGTTTCTACTCAAATTTGGCACTTTGTCATAAACACATAAGCTCATTTAATCAACCATGATTCTAGAAATAACTATTTTCCACAAAGGAATACTCTACAAATATAAATCAGCTGTCAATGTTTATATTCTCATCCTGAATGAATCCTACACCCCAACTTCTTATAATGAAGACACTTATCAAAGATTCAAAGAAATGTAATATATCAAGTTTGACAATCACTGCAACAACCTATATGTATCAATGAATAATATAACTCCTGTAGATTTTTCCTATTGCCATGATCTCAATAGCCAAATTTAACCAAGGAAAAACCCCATTGAATTTTGTTTTGCAAGTATTATAATGATTTTGTGTACAATTTCAAATCAATATTATATCATAAATTTTATTATGGTATTCTCGACATAGCTCTGCACACAAATTTATTTCAAATCGAGGCAACCTAGAACAAGATTTTTATTGTGATTTCCTTAGTGAATGTATACATATAACATTTTTTTTAATGCATCATCCACAAGTGTGTTTTGAAATGATATATTTCTTTAGATAGATAAGCCCTTCAAATAACGTTGGACACAGGTTCCCACAATGCTCAACGCATAGTTTGTTCCTACCCAATCAATTATCTAAATAAAGATGTGTATTTTCTTCACGAGGTGACCCTATACTTAGATTTATGTAGGATTAATTCGTAGCACACTTTACAATTATAAACCCAACACATGCAATAATTGATTATGGAGATAGGTTGTAGGAATGACAATCATCAAGTGTGTAGGCATGAACAAATCCAGAAATAATCCTTTAAAATATCTTTTGAATTAAGATTCTAGATTACATAAGTTATAAATCCTTGTTTTAGTTTCCTAATCCTATTTAAAATAACTTTGTTTACCAAATTAGATCAAATCAATGCAGGTATATAAATATGGCAGATGTAAATTGTAGAGGAAATAAGCATATTCGACGTATTTTGTTCCTTCACAAACATAAATTGACTTAAAAACAAAAAACAAAAAACAACATCCATCCCAAAAATATATATACAATCATAATTGGTAGCTATAATTTAACACTCTGCAATGATTATGCAACCAAATCCAAGAACAAGCATGAAATATGAAATTCAATTAAGAACACAAAACTCAAAACCTTTGTCACTGGAAATAAGCTTCAACACTTCAGATCTAAGATCAATGTCAATTATTAACATCCAAAATAGTAAGATATGAATGTAATAAGTAGAAATGTAACCTAGACTACTAGATAGGAAAAAAGGAGGGAAACAATCTAGGTTGGGGACCCTACCATCCACATCATTACTCCTATTAAAGATCAACTCACAAAGTTCTTAAGTGCATAGGAAGTGAAGCATGAAACCTGGTAGAACCCTTGTATTAAAGTGAATACTCAATATTTTTACATTCTATAGTAGGAGCACAGAGTCCATCACCCAGAAGGGAGCTCCCTCCAAATCTAAACCAACAACATTGCCCAAATAGTATCATCGTCCCCCATAGGGTCATGGCTTGACTTATTGTAATTTTTACAAATTACATAATAGGCCTTTAACAAGCCAAATCAAATACAAACAAAATAATAAAACATCATAACAGTTTTCCATCAACGAAAATTTGGTTCATCCATCATCCAATCAGAAAAACTAATATCTAGTGCATAATTTTGCATTTTGAGCATGATCCTAGAGTTCTGGAAAGAAACAACATTTTTACAAAATTACCTCAAAGAACCTTTAGCTCTCCCAAACCATGGTGAATTTTGTAAAATTTTTTGAAGGGAGCTAATTTTCCATATTGTCAACAAAACTCGTGTTTCAAAATTTTGGGATTCACCCTCATCAACATGAGAGTTGAGGAGAAAGTTGGCAGTTTGAAAATTATGCGAATCTGAAGCTGATTTATTAATTATTTATAAAGATTGATATGTACGACATGGGTGCATTCTAACTCATGTGGGGGTGTTAAAACATCATTTTGGACAAAAACCATCTTCGTTTTTCCCCGAAAGTGTGTCAATATATAAAAACCCCAAATTGGTGAGGAACCCAAGACTGGTGTGAGAATAGATCAATGAATGATAAGTGCACATATTACTGTTTGATGGGCTCTAAAATAGTTCCAAACATGTTCTTTTACTTCCCATTACCATTAGTCACCATGGAAAATATGGATGTTAAAATGATCTACCTATTCTTTGACTTTGGTGCATGAATTCCACAGAGTGTAAGGTCTCAATGCATGGTGCAGGAATGCGAGTTCAAGATCAAGGAAAACATTTAGAAAACATTATTGGTACATGTATATAAAGGAAATTTGGCCAAGTTTTAGACCTGCATAAACAGAAATAATCATCAATAACAATTTTCATGTTAAATCTTTTTGAAACAAAGGAGATGTGTTGAATGGTCAATATTTAATTTATAATCAACAAAATGACAACCGTGAAATCATGAGGGATTTCAGAGGGAAAAATGATGTAAAACTATAGAAAATGGAGGTTTAACTTCCCCCCATGTTGATCATCTTGCATGTTCTCATGCGAGGGAATCAAATATTGTATTATCGCTCCTTTGCAAAAAAACAATATTGAAACATTTGTGGATGACCTTTGCACATATAATAATGTTCCTAAAACTTAGTGTAATAAAAAATTCTGGGACCTCTTCTTAAATATGGCATGTTCTAAAAGTAAAATGTCTGCTGGTTTATTTTTGCAATGGATTATTTTTTTATTAAGACTGATTTCAAGGAAGTCTAATACCGGGGCAGCCATAAAAATGCTAAACGGAAGGGATAACGTTATCATGAAATAGCCAACCATCAAAATTTCCAGAAAGCATCTCAGGAGTAGATTTAGTTAGAATTTTTCAACTAAATATCCTCATTACAAATAAAAGTGACATAATTTCAAATCCATGGCATTAAAGATTGATGGAAACATGGAAAAAGATGGAAAAAAATTGATAACTTCCCAGAGTGACCATCTTACCATTATCCAAGCATATAGCCGAAGCTCCTCTTTGTTCATGAAAATTGAATCACCTACACTAAGGGTCCCACAGCCATGAAAATATTCATATTTCTGAAAGATAGAACTCCAACACAAATTACTAAAAGGATCTTAAAGCCATTCTCAGAGAGATATGATAATGAGTTCAGGGAAAGACAAAATGACAAAGTAAATGATAGTGTAAAATTAACTTTAATACCACAGGATGGCTCTACTGCCAATAGGCATCTATAGCCTCTATAGAGATTCCTTTTAAACCAATGAAGTTCTTATGTCCCATCTATTAGATATATATTCAAAGTCATTTAAAAGAATTTACATTGGTTTAGAAATTAACTGAAGGTTGTTTTCCTTGCTTGGAATAACCACCCCTCCCATATCTACCCAGTTACACTATCCTGTCAGGGTAAATGTGAGAGGAGGAGCTACTATGACATGACCCAATCTCCAAGGTTCCATTAAGGAAGTTGGGCCGACTACGAAAGACAAACTGACCACTCAACACATCCTACAGGGGCTACAGATCACTAAGAGATTGAGTAACCACCCTAGGTGGAAAAATCCTGAGCTAGACCACCTTTTCCTGGCCCTAAGCCCTCAACCACATGCATAAGCATGCATCCCAGCTATTGCAGCACATAATGTTTAGTTTAGAGCATGTGGTCCTGAATTCAAAGGCTAATTTCCAGGTCATCCTATAGGCCACTACCCAGAGCTCAGTGATACTTTCCAGAATCAATAACGACATCAAGACAAAGTTATTCATACAAAATTTGATCAAGGACTTGACCTAACCAGGCCTAACCATGATAGTCATTTCGTCAAACATATGGAAAACATGTAATCTACAAGTCATGAATGCATATTTAAACATAGGGGTCTGATACTTATCTGAGAATTGTCAAGAAGGTCTAATTCCCTCTCATAATAGCTGCAATAATACATAGTATCTCATGCATTCATTAACCATTAATCAACCAATGAAAACACATCAAGAGTCATAGCCAATATACATCTTATAACCAAAAAATGAACAACGTATGCACCATGATAGAATATCCATCAAAGCCACATAATAACAAGTACAATTACTCATGAAAATATGGGAGGGAAGAGCTCTTATTAACATATTCAAAATCCAACCAAGTTAGGGACTTCCACGTACCCCCTGACCATATATTGGCCTAAACCAAATCTTTCTTTCAACTAATCACCCCCATGCCATATTCCAAGCATGAATGTGGAATCTCATGGAATAAACCAAAAAATCCCATGCCAGGGCTTCCAGAGGCCAAACCACCTCAACCCTCAATAAGTGATTCTAGCTCATGGTCAAACATCACTAACACCAACCAGATCAGCCTCTACCCAAGTTGTCTAGGGCTCCAGATTGTTTGTCCCAACTGAGGGTATAGGAACTAATAACTCAACACAGAACCTTTCAGGGCTCCAGAGCATTTTTCCAACCAAGGCTCCAACACTAGTAATTCAACCCACCAAGCGATCTAGAGTGTTTTTCCAACCAAGGCTCCATGACTAGTAAATCAACCTAGGTTGTTCCAAGGCTCCAGAGCATTTGTTCCAACCAACGAATCTAATAACTAGTAATTCTAACCCAAAACCATGAGGAACCTGAGGACTAATTAGAAATAACAAGTGGAAAAACCCACAACACCATGACTATCCAAGAAATGGCAAGCCTAGGCAAAACCACTATCAATCCAAGCAATCTTCCATGACAATGACATATCATAACCAAATAAAAACATGCATATACCATGCATGAAAAAACTAATAAGGAAATCATGCATACAACTCTATACCTGCAAATCAATCCCGTTATGGTTGTTGATCCTGTTATCCCCTTGTGATTTCCTAATTTTTATTTTCCTTCTTTCTCTAAATTTGATGAAACCTAAAGTGCTCCAAGAATGCCCCAACAATTCTCCAAGATTTCTCTAATTCTACAAGATTATAAGAGAGAGCGAAGAGAGAGAGAGCTCTAAAACTGAATTGGCAAAAGGCCTGACCAGCCAAAAGATGTGAATTTATCCTTAGAAGCCTTTTTATCATTGAGGCCTCTATTTTCTTTAACTTCCTCTAGTTTTCCTTCAATTTTCCTCACATGCAATTATGTTACCTTTCACCTTCCTTTTCTCCTATTTTCCATTATTTCCATAAATAAATGTCAATCATTGCCACTTTTCCTTTGCCAATTTCCATAGTCATTTATTAATCACCAGTGATCCCCATCACTATGTTTTTTCTCAACATTCAACTTTGAATATGTGTCCCATGACCTTGGTTATTATTTTTATTTATTTACATAGGAAATCAACCATGGATTGTTACACTTAGTAACCAACTAGCGATAATTCCATTCACTAGAACTAACAAGAATGAACAAGTTAGCTCATAATGAGACCTATTGTCTTCTAGTTTTAAGATAAAATCCATTAACTTAGCCTGGTGATCAATAGTTGTAATGTCATTCTTGTTAGGACCCATGATCATGGTAGGTTGGCTCATAATGAGACCTCTTACACCTGAATTAATCCTCTTAAAATAAACTCAAATTATGATTAACCTTAAATAGGTTTCTTAATAGGTGGGGAGGAAAATATGCTCCTTAAGAGCACGAGATGGTGTGAAACATTTTTAATGACTAATATTTTATGGTTGGTCTCACTACCCTAAAGGCTCATTTTAGAGAAGGAATCTAAGATAATGATTGAAATACTCCTCAAGTTAATCATGTTATGGTTCTCATGAGAGCTTATTAGGGTTTTATAGGAGTGGTCCACCATAGGATTTTTTTCATCAATACTTTGGAAGAGAAACTTTAAAAAAATTCTTAGATAGATACTTGCTTAAGTGACTACGTTAGGGTTAGAGTTTTAGGCTTATAAATGGAAAGTATTAAGCATAAGAATGACACATTCCCCTTAACTAACCCAATGGATGATCTCAGCCATGGAAAAAAACCATCTAATCAACAATCAAAGTCACTTTATAAAATATGAGGCATTAAGAGTGAATTTATTCTACAATACTTACCATAAGAGTGCGTAATAATGTAAATTCCAATAGTTGTGCATGTTGATCAATGATTGTCATTGATGTCAACCCAAGCAGCACTAGGGGCTACCACGATCTTGCATGGTCATTTTGAATTGACAACTTACTCTATTCTGAGTCAAGTATCTTCTTTATGGATTCTACTCGTCAAGATGTTTCCATTAATATATGGTATGCCACGTAATTATTCACAGTTTCAGAGATATTCGTGTTTGAAGTTAATAACCCCAGTTAGTGGGCTAAAACCCTATGGGGTTGTGGCATGGCACTCATAATTGGTTGTGGTCATTAAATAGTCAATAACTAATAATAAAAAAAATATCCTAAAATCCCTCCAACATTCACTTGTTGAGGACCCTCTCAACTCAAGACATTCATATAAATAGTGACCCTCACATCCTCCTCTAGTAGGGATTTTGTGGCTTCAAATAAGTCATCGTTGAATTTTCCCTATAACATTTTTTATGCGAACCTTAAGAAGCTGAAATTAAAACCCATTTGAGCTGAAATATTCATAACCCTTGTGACAAAATTAAAGGTCTTGGTTTGCTATATTTTCAGAGTTATGATCTGAGGAAGTTAAGGTTTGTGCATGCTCCTAAATTCCAAGTCAAATAGGTGACAATGGGAAAATCGTCATAAATTTCTCTCTGAGCATTGGATTCAAATTTCATAACTAGTAACAGAAATAGGAAAAATGGTAGTTTGTTGGGTATCGTGTTGAAGGACGAAGGTCACAACAGTGAAACGAGTCACTTCGTACAAGTTCGCTCTACTGAACCTGTCTATAATCATGTCATCATGGGAGATCGGGAATAACTCTTTCTTGAAGAATCCAATATTGATCAAACCTGTGGGGTTGGAAAGAGGACTCAGAGGGATACCATAGGACAAAATTGCAGACCTTGGAAATCCAAAATTACATAGATACAATAGATTCAATATCGAGCACCTAGAGGGAAAGAAAAAGCATGCATTTAAGGATCACTATAGCAAGGACCACACATCAACAGTCAAGGGTAAGTCTCCTACAACAAGGTATGTATGATTAGAGTTTACATTTGAATTTTTAGTATCATCTCTGACATATGTATTTGTAGGACAATGTAAGTATATACAGGGTCTCGGTTATATCTCTATGTCTCTATATGTCACGATTATTTTTTTGGATGTCCTATTCTTGATACTACACATTTGATGCTACATATTCTTGATGCTACACCAAGTCTACTAAATCTATATGATGTTGTAAGTTCATGTTACTTGTCTTGTCATAGTTGATAGAATGGTCTTTGTTATTGTACTTAGAACTTGGCCCATCACAAGTCTAGTGTTTGTCATCAGTTTTTATTGTATATATATCTTTAGGTAAGTTTTGGATATAGTCTTGCATAGAGTCGAGGCATATATCAAGAGTGGGAGTCTCTGTCTACTGCTGCAACAATTCAGCAACAAAAGTTACAAGCACACTTTAGGTACACATTGTAACTTTAATTTGTATTTATTCATTATTATGCACTTACATGTGTTTTGCACACAGAGGTAAGCTGAAGGATATTTTGTTTTGTTTTGGGATTAGTTTTGCAAGGAAAATTTTGCCTACAGATAGAAGAAGATTCAAGTACAACATCAAGTAAGAATTCAAGAGAATAAGTATCAAATCAAAGGAAGTATTGCAGCGGGGCATCATTGAACACATGATAGCCATCCAGATATCATGAAGTATTGTTAAGGCCAAGAGTCATCATTGTAAAATTGTTAAAGAGTCATTTATAAAACAATCATCATTTTAAAAGAGTCATCATTGTAAAGATTGTAAAAGAATCATTTGTGAAAGATTAATTTTGCCGAGAGTCGAAGAGGCAGTGTTGGGAGGTATAGGAGGCACTGTTGGGATGATGTCATGGTTGGGTTGCGTGTCATAGAGTGATTGGGTATTTGGTCAAGTACACGAAAATCATTGTACATCTTATTTTATCGTGGGTTTTTGTCCCTGGTTTGGGAATCCACAGTCTTGTCTTATTTCAGTCATTATAGGGTGGCAGGGAGGTGTTAGGCAAGTGTATGAAGTCGATTAGAAGTTGGGGCATGTGAATACTTCGGGGTGGTAGGGTGGTGCTAGGGTGAATTGTGGCCCACTAGGGTGTTGGTGAATCCATTCAATTGATTACTGAAAAACCAGGGCGTTGGGGCATCCATTCAATTGATTACTGAAGAAACCAGGGAATTGGGGCATCCTTCCAATGGGATCTAAAGAAGAATGCTTTTCTAGAATTCTAGGAAGTTGTTGCTTTCATTTCAGTTGGAGGTGAATATTAAAGAATTTATTAGAAAATTGTTCGGTGGTTTTTGACCCAGAGGGGATTTTCCACCTAAAATTATTGTGCCTACTGTGTTCTTTTATTTACTGTTATTACTGCATAAACATTAATAATAATTGAAGATTAACTAATGATCTGAAAAGATTTAAAAGTGCTAATTGCTAAGGAATATTGATTCACCCCCCCCCCGCCAAGTATTTCCAACAATTGGTATCCTAGAAGGAGATCATAGAGTATACTAAGAATAGAGTTACTTTTTTCAATGGAAAAAACTATGCACTTTGGAGTGGAAGAATGAAGGTTCATTTGTTGGCGCAAGGATATGAAGTATGGGAAATTGTTGACAAAGGCTTCACACCGACCGAGAATGAATAAAGTAAGAAAAATATGGTATATGATGCAAAGGTTAAATATCTTATTATCAGTGGGCTTATCGAATATGTTTATCGTAAGGTGTTGAGTTGAAAAATTGCTAAAGAGGTATGGAGCAAGCTTGAAAATGTATATGCATGTGACTCAAATGTGAAAGAAGAAAAGATTCAAATTTCCAAGGAAAATTTTGAGAAACTCAAAATGAGGGAAGATGAAGAAATTTCTGCATACTTTCAGCGTATTGATGAAACAACAAATACAATGGAAGGTTTGGGAGAACCTGTTGAAACAAAAATTGTTGTCCGAAAGATCCTCAGAACCTTGCCAACAATATTTAACCCTAAGGTATCTGTCTTGGAAGATAGATTGAATCTGACCAATCTGAGCATAAATGAATTGCATGGAATCCTTATGGCATATGAAATCAATTTTAAAGATGAGGATGGCACATCTCACTTAGAAACAATTTTCACATCCAAGAAGAATGATAAGGACAAGTAGACTCTGAAAGAAAAAACTTGTAGTTGTAAGGATGAAGAAAAGGAAGAAGAGGAAGAAGCACTCTCAGATAAAAAAATTCACCTACTTCAAGCGGAAAATGAGAACAGGTACAAGAAAATTCAAAGGTAAACTTCCATTAATATATTTTGATTGTGGTGAGGATGGGCATTTTCCAGCCAAAGGATAGAAAGGTGACCCTAGTTAGTGGGCTAAAACCCTATGGGGTTGTGGCATGGCTCTCATAATTGGTTGTGGTCATTGAATAGTCAGTAAATAATAATGTTGTTTTTCTCCTAAAATCCCTACAACATTCACTTGTTGAGGACCCTCTCAAGTCAAGGCATTCATATAAATAATGACCCTCACATCCTCCTCCAGTAGGGATTTTGTGGCTTCAAACAAGTCATGACAGAATTTTCACTACAATTTTTTTTTGTGAAGCTTCAGAAACTGAAATTAAAACCTATTTTAGTCGAAATATTGATGGACCTTGTGACCTCATTTCAGATCTCTATTCAATATATGTTCAGATATATGATCTGAGGAAGTTAAGGTTTTTGCAAGCTCCCGAATTCCATGTCAAACAGGTGATGATGGGAAAATCATCATAACTTTCTCTTTGCGAATTGGATTGCAATTTTGTAAATAGTGACAAAAATAGGACAGATTTTAGTTTTTTGGATGTCATTTTTAGGGCCAAAGGTCACAACAGTGATACGTGGCACTTTGTACAAATTCGCTCTACTGAACCAGTCTTTAATCAGGTCATTGTGGGAGATTGGGCATAACCCTTACTTGAAGAATCCAATCTTGATTAGATCCATGGTGATCCAGATTTAAACAGGAACGCAATAAAATACAGAGATAACCATATACACAAAGATGCAGCGGAAATAATACTTCATTTCATTAATGGAAAATACTGAAATATGCTTACAACCGGAAATAGAAATAAACCAGCTA
>APFE031232222.1:0-12901 GCA_000404065.3 Pinus taeda | reverse complement strand
ATCCTGCAACATATTTCCCTTAGCTGGAAATTCTCCCTCCTAAAGAAAAGTTTCAAGAGCTTGTCCTATTGATGCATCTCTTCTACATAATCTGATCTTGAATCTGGAACAACATAAATATCTAGGGTGGGCAAAATTCCTTTATGGTTCCTTAGGTAAATATATCAAACTCCTTTGATCATGACCTTAGCCTAAACATTAATTCTTTCCAACTTATCAAGATATTTTTCCTTTGGAATATTCACCTTTCTAGTGAGATTCCTTTATCTATCTCCTTTGGTCGACATAGCCAAGTCCTTTTGACAGCCAAGTCCATTTGAATTCTAAGGAGAATAGTGTCCAATATTATAATTTCTTTGGAAAATTCAGTTTTGGTCGACCTAGCCAAGTCCTTTAAATGAGGGAGACATCTAACATCATACTAAGCTCATTTTTTCCCACAATATACTCATTTCAGTAAATAATGGAGCTCTATTGCTCCTCTATTTATCATGTCTCAGATGAAATGATCTGATCATTGCTTTATGAATATTAATGTCTTTGCAGAGACTCACTTCATCTCCTGAGATATATCCAATATACATCGTAGGTACCAATGTACCATATATTAACTTGAGGCATTCATTTTCAAATATTTGATCCATGAATATAGACATGGACTTGTAGTTCATTAGAAAGCTACACAATGTACTTTCAAAATCCTTCATCTTAATTTTTGTAAATGCTTTTGAAGCTGAAGTAGGTCTTCCATGTGGCGATCTTGGTTGCACCCTCTTCCATGAAAACAATCCTTCCATTATCTCTTTTTCATAAACAAGTTCTTCTATTATTATTTCTCCCTTTGTCACGTAGGAAAGTCTTTTGTACCTCTGCAACTTCCTCTTACGTGAGAGATCATATCAACAATGTTCCTGCAAACCTTATTTAGGAAAATAATTATCATTAACAATTACAAAGACACAAGGATGTTAAAAAAATAAAATAAAATAAATCATAGAAGAACTAAATTACTAATCTTTTAATTTAGAATTGTTGAATCCCTCTTGATCCTTGCTTCCATACTGAAATCTACATGCAATGTCATCTTTATTCTTAACATCAACTATATAATTTTTTTTCTTGAAAGAACTGTAAGGGCTAGGGTTTCTTCATCCCCTAGATATTCTACAATTATTCAATATTCCAAGTCTTGCACTAGGTTTTTATCCTTCAAACCCTAGGTTTTACAATAGGTTTTCCTTTGCCTCCAATTTCATTTGTGATCTCAACCCACGTCATGATCCCGAGTGTTTATTAATCTATTTTTATGTGGAGCAACAATATAGTTATCATTCTCTCCCTTTTGTTGGAAAAAACCTTCTTCCTGCTATATAGCTTTGTACTTTTTTATGTTGCCACGAGTCATTGTAATGGTAATATTCACAAATGTCTTACTTTATAGGAAGGGTTTATAATATAATTATTAAAAAGGCACCAAAGCTATGCATAGATTTAAAAGGAACAAGAAACTTGAATAAAACAAAAAATACCTATCTTTTTATTGAAAGAATCCTTTGACATCCTTGAAATTAACTATTTTTTATGAACCAACAATACCAAGTCATCCTTATGTTATCAAAGAAATGTGTCACGCCAACTTCACTTTCATCAGCATTGTAAGTTTCATACTTTGCTATTCCATCAAACATGTCACGTGCAAGTTTATTTTGTTATAGTCATGGGATAAATCATTATCCCTTGAAAACAATTTGACACAAATCCATCACAACATGATATCACACCATCTCAAATATGATTTTGAGCCTCTTCCTCTGTGCTCATCACTGAAATTTCTTGCTTTATGTAAAACTAGGTGAGAAGACCTTTTTACTTAGATCCCTATGTCTTTGGAGTAGTTTCCTACTTAGTAAAATGTGCAACTTACTTTTGTCCAAGTTAAGTTAAATATATCAAGTCAAACTTTCTTCCACCTTAGAATCCCTCCACGACCCCTGAAATCACCTTTAATCAATCCTTCATATATTTCAAGAGGTCCTTAAATAGGCCTAAAAAAAAAAATAAAAAAAATCACAAGCTTATTTTTAGGGTCACAACATGTAATGTCTCAATTCCCATCATGTTGTTGTCAAAAACATCCTTACAAAATGTGTTAAGAAATTTACAGCAGAGAGATAAATTATTACTGATATTTACCGATATTTACAGAGAGGAATAATAAAATAACCAAGAAAAATACACATAATATCTATCCAAGAAAACCCCAAATCCGGGGAAAAACCCAACCTAATGAGATCTCATTAGCATTGGCCAAAACCCTGGCCAATCCGACCAAGTCAGTCGTCACCGCTCACCTCTAGGCCTACATTACAATGAAGTATTCCCTGCCTTTTATAGGCTCAATTACATGCAATACCACAAACCATAATACCCTGGGTACACTATACCATGTGCCCAAAACCACTACTATTTAACCAGGTCAATCTTGACTCAAACCCAAGCCAATTTTACCTAACATTTCCCCCCTTAAACTTGACATGGGGTTCCTTGTCTAAATCCAACCAAAACATGTTAAGTGAGACAATCTCGCTCACTCTAGCCATTACCCCCTTCAAAGTTTTTACCCAGGATTTGTTAACCTGACATCCCCCTATTACCTATGTCTAACCCAGACTTTACCGGTAATTACCCAAGGGTACGCATGCCTTACCAAGTCTTATAGCAGTATGCCCATTTACATGCAAATTAAAAATTTCACTCCATTATAATAAAAACAAATTGTTTACCCTTGTTGTTGTCTTTGTACATATGACATCAATGTCCATATAAAAAGAACCCATCTATCAAATTACATGGGCCATTAGCCACTGTAACAGCCAGTTATCTAGGTGTTCTTTTCGGGTACATGGTTCATTAATTAATTAATCCACGTGCACATATCCTCCTCATCCATTGAATCTCTCATGACCCAATAGTGTGCAACTTTGTTTCACAATCTATGATTTTTGATCGATATTTGCAAGGAAAACTCCATTATCTCTCTATCTACTAGGCTAATACAAACCCTTACCAATTGTTAAGAAATTTACAGCAGAGAGTTAAATTAGTACTAAAATTTACTGAGATTTACAGAGAGGAATAATAAAATAACCAACAACAATACACATAAATATTATACACATAATATTTACCCAGGAAAACCCCAAATCAGGGAAAACCCCAACCCAATGAGATCTCATTAGTATTGGCCAAAACCCTGGCCAATCCGGCCAAGTGAGCCTTCACTACTCACCTCCAAGCCTACATTACAATGAAGTATTCCCTACCTTTTATAGGCTCAGTTACATGCAATACCACATACCATAATACCATGGGTACACTATACCATGTGCCCAAAACCACTGTTATTTAACCAAGTCAACCTTGACTGAAACCTCGAGTCAATTTTACCTAACAAAATGTATTTCTCATTCTTGGTCTATCTCTAGGTTATTTGTATTGACCACCCTTCATTTTATGCTGCTACGACAATGTCATTATTGTGTTGTAGCTTGTATTGTTGTTCAAGAAATGTGTCAGCATGAACAAAACAATCCTTATCAACATTTCTCTCATTAGCATTATTAGCGACAACTGTAGCATTGTTTTAGTGATCAATTACCGAGTAACAAATATTTCAAGTCTGAAATAAGGATGTCATTCTTATCTCAAATTCCTTTATCCCTAATATCAAGTAGTGATAACATTGTTTTCATCTAAGTATCCAAAACATTATTTTATATTCCAATGGAAGTATTCCTTAGATTTAGATTCTACCTTAAGAGCCATCTTAGTGAGGGGAAAAACTAGCTTCAAACAACCTCAGAAACTGGCCTCAGAAAGAGGGTTGAAAGTCATTTGAATCAAAGGTTTGATATATCACAAAAATGACTTAATATAACCCAAAATTCATCCTTAGATGAAGGTTGAGTTAAGGCTCAAGAATGGCCTCAATGAGGCCTCAGGAAGGCAATGAAATTCATCCTTGCAGTTCACCTCATATCAGATTCAACGAATCCCTTGTTTTGTAAGGAAACCACCACAGAAAAAGGTGTTGAAAATTAAGTCAAAATTCATGCTTGAAAAATCAGCTTTCACCAAATTTTTAGCACAACTTAGGCCTCATATTACTTCTACTATTTATTTATTTGTTACAAGCACTTAGGCTTACTAGGTTGTTTCTTTTATATATGGCTTCAAATGGCTTCTCATTTACCTTCCTTGTCTCTTGTTTTAGGGATATTATTTAACAACCTTTGCTTTGATACCATGTTGAATTTTCTTATTGAAACTAATCTTCTAATATTGATAATTACTTCCAATGATTTATTATTTCAATTTATCTCATGCCACATGTATCATTAAGAAATTATACATAGAAAATCTTCAACAAAAATGTAATAACATCATTAAGATCATAAAGAGACAACCAAACACAAGAGGCACAAAAATTACCCTGGGAAGGCCCAACCTTTGGGAAAATCCTAGCCAACTTTTCTTCTTAGGAGAATTCAATCTTCAACAAAGTTTACAATAAAAATTGTCTAGAAATACATGCCAATTTCCAATCCCAAGGTACCAGTCAAACCTCATCAAAAGTGTTGATCCAAATCCTTCAAACTATACATAATTCAATTATGGTCAAAGGGGTTGAAATATGACATGTAGTCAGCTTAGGCTTGCAATCAAAAGGGTTTCTAGGTCAACACAGTCTACTGAGGTTGATTGCGGCCTTCTTATGTGGTCAAAGTCTTACTTCTTGTGGTCAAACTATCTGACACTTGAGTCAAACTACCTAGAATATTCGGTCAAACATAGGCCTAATTTTCAGTCAAATGAGTAGATTTTATTAGTGAGTCAATGATAGTCAACAAAAACTTCAAATCTTGGTCAAACTTCAGAAATCCTTATTCTTAATTGGCACGTGTAAATAGAAGAATAGTTGTTGAGATGATGTTCTGAATTGTCCAAATGTTGGAGGTTGAATTGATATTTATGGTGGTCAAAACAAGGTGGTTTTTGCCCAAGGGTTACACCCATTCATATGGTGGGTTGACTTGTCTTTTCGGGGCCTACATGAAGGCTAGAAATAATAATTTTATTTTTCATATTTAACAATTTTTTTCTTTGGCAGACTTAGGAGGCCCTTTGGCATGTACGAATGCCTCCTAATGCTACACAAAAATTCAACAGGTTCCGCTTCACAAATAATCATGTCCTTAGAGACATGTATCTTTAGTATACTAATCACTATTAACTAATAGATATTAATTATTTATATTCATAACAAACTCTATGGTTGAATAGTCACCAATGACACCTCAAACGATCATAGATGAATTGACATGGGGATATTTGGCCTTCAAGTAGGCATATGGGCATCATTAGGATATTTTGAGTGTTAGGTATGGGTCTTGTGTCCTTGGACGTAGCTGAGAGAGGAAACTTGATTCTTATGTCAAAAAGCAACCTTTTAGGCATCTAAGACAATCAATGACATGTTGAACAACCATAAAGGACTTTTCTAGAGTATCCTTGTTCTTTGGATGGAGATAATTAGTAATATTAGGATGTAAACATTAACTGTGAGCCTTTGGAGAAATAAATTTATCTTTTCTAATGGTGAAAGCCCTGATGGCAGAATGAAGAACCTTCGAAAAATTGTTTTTCTAAAAGTCTCAATCGCAATGGCAACGAACTTGATGAAGAATTGATGGCCAAAGGTTGGGATTAGAGAACGAAGATCTAATATTAATGTATTGGATAAGGTTTGTACACATAGTTTAATATTGAGTATATAACAATGCCCATCGTAAGAGGAGTAATATATTTGTATAATAAATGTTGAATGTACAAGAGATATGATATATGTTATGGTTACAAATCACGGCCCTACTAATATACCAGGCAAGGTTCTCCTTCATGAATAGTCATGTCCTTAAAGACATGCCTCTTCAGCATACTAATCACTGTTAACTAATAAATATTAATTATTTATATTCACAACAAACTCTATGGTTGAATAGTCATGAGTGACAGCTCAAATGACCATAGATGACTTGTTATGGGTATCGTTAGGATATTTTGAGTACTAGGTATGGGTCTTGTGTCCTTGGACATAATCAAGAGAGAAAACACGGTTCTTATGTCTCAAATCAAGCTTCTAGGCATCTAGGACAATCAATGACATGTCGAACAACCACAAAGGACCTTTCTAGGGTATCCTTGTTCTTTAGATGGAGATAATGACTTGGTGTTGAGTTAGAAAACCTACATAGTGGTTTGTGGAATGTTAAGGTCAAAGGATCACAATGCATGCACATTTCTAAGAACATGAGTGCATTTGTATGTCTGTGCGCATACATTCCTACACATTTCATTGCCACTTTTTAAACCATCAACTTGATGGAATCACCTATTGCACAAACTAAAAGCTACTATTAATGTAGATATGAAAATGAAAATATTTATATTTGGTAACTAACATTTTTTACATGGACAAAAAAGATTAGAATATTTTCTTTTATATTCATAAGATATTCTTTACAAGATTTACAAGATTAAGAATTACATACTTTATATTTAAACATTTTTATCTCCTTTTATTTTGAAAATGTCTCCTCTTGCATTATATTGATTTTTTTGTTGTGTTTTAATGTATCATTATATCATTTCATATTTTTTTTATTAAGAAGTTGAATATACTAGCTACTCAAACTTTTATGTTGAATCGAGTACTTTTGCGCTGTACTTGCTCATAGGTGCGAATCAAGTACTTTTGTGCTATACTTGTTCATAGGTGTGAATCAAGTACTTGTGTGCTATACTTGTTCATAAGTGAAACGATGTATCACCATATACATCACATTTTCAACTTATCTTTATACATATAGAACAAAATGATTTTTCTTTATTATAACCTAATTTGAGCTGACATAGTAAACAATTTTATATAGAGAGATTCTCTTTTGGAAGTATGGTTATGATGTAAATCTTCCATTAATATAATTTCATAAGAAAGATCTTGTTATGAATTCTCTAAAACTTTTTTAATGACTACATATCATAAATTATAGTGTTGATTGGAACTCTACATCCATTGAGGCTTGCTTGTGGGATTGGATGTCTATAAACCACCAATTTAGTGCTCTACCTTTATTCATATTTTGTGGAATTTGGAGGTCCGGAAATGTTTACATGTTTGAAAACATATCACAGGGCATAATGCACGCATAAATATATGTGCATGTTTTCAAAGAATCAGGGCCTCAGGACATTAAGGGACATTTTAGGCACTTCCAACTCACTAATATCTAGGATAAATTCCTAGCAGGTTTCTTCGATGGGGTGTCTAGTATGCAATTGTGTGGAAGTGGGGAATACATAGTTATTGGGCATGGAATTTGCTATCATTTCAGTTGGTATAGTGGGTAAAGAGCAAATACCCAGGTGAAGATCATTACCCTTTAAGGGATACTATTTTGTGCACATTAGTTATCCATTAAGACATTGGTTTTCTTTGGGGACTCGAAGACCATCATTGATTTTGAAATGGCTTGGTCCACTTTTTCACCTTCTATGATCACAAATTGAATGAAAAGAATCTGAGCTATGATGGGTCTATTCGAGGGAGTGACTTTTTCACATATAAAAAGAGAACAAAGCGGCATGGCACATGCACTATCCAAAGAGGGACATAGTCACTAGCTTGGGGAGATTGTATTCTCGACATTCCAAAATGAATACATGTTCAAGAGGGGTGAAATATATTTCCATTAAGTTTTCCTCTTCTACGTGTAGGTTGGTTTTGGTATATATTATTTTTGGTATTTTTGTATGTGCAAATATGCTATTGTCCTAGACAATGGCCAATTTTGAGACTTATTTGTATCACTGATAAATTTGGTTTGATCACATGGTATTTGGATAGTTGGACAACTATTTAGTTGACAATATTGTATATTTAGAATATGCTACTTTTCTACAGACTATTTTACCCTTATAGGTAGCTTACCTTTATGGAGATTATAGTTGAGTTTTGACATATGTAAACATATTTTTTTTTTAAGAAACATGTATTATAATTGTAATAAAAAGCTTAGATCCGTCCCAAGTTGTTAGTTGAATCTGTGAATAGGAGCTACCAAGGTTCCTTGAAAGGTTGGATAGAACATTCAGGATCATACCAAAACCTTAGTTGAGGACCCCATAATAAAAGAATTGTTTCCATTCCAACTAAAAACTCTCCAAAAAAACCCCAAAATGCAAATGTATTTGCATCCCATTGTCATCTTTGAATCATTTTTGCTTGGATTGGCTTGTCATTTTCCTTGGAGAGTTACTTTAGATATTTTCCCCACTTGGATCCAATCCAAGTTTCCTGGAGAACCGGTCTTGTCAATGCCCTTTAATTGATCCCCACTAACTTCTTCCTTCTTTGGGGGAAAAGAAGGCACATCTGAATCCATCTAATATGCCCAAGGAGGGGATTTTCCAAAATTATTTCCTGAGATGTTCTTTCCCAAGTCTTTACTTGGATGCTTAATGGCGTGGACCTTTTTATCAAGAGAATTTTCTAGGGTAGCTATCGAGGAAGTATTTGAATTATTCTCTTCCACTAAATTGTCAAGAACTTGTACATTACCGGTTGTCTTAACTTGACTTGTTGTTGAAGATTTTAATTCCTTTGTAATTTGTTCTCTTTGCAAGGAACTGGAGCGAGATCCTCTTTGTATATTGTGTAATGATCACGATTAGTGCCTTCCCACCAACAAAGTTATCTATTGTAAACAAAGTTTTTATAAATACAAAAGAATGTTGTTTTTTCTTCTTGAAAAAAAAAAGTAGTCTTTGCGTAAATCTTCCATTAATAGAATCTCATCACAAAGACCTTGCCATGGCTTCTCTAAAACTTTTATTGTCACTACTAATGGTTCTTTATACAATTTTTCTCCCATTTCTTCACTTTTAATTCATTTTATCCCATAAAAGTAAACCTCTTATCTTAAAATATAATTTATTTATATCCATAATTTGTTTTCATTTATATTATTATTCATAATATATATATATAATATAATAATTATAGAATCATGAAATATTAGTATAAACAACACAACACTGACATATATTTTTCTTTAAATTAATTTATATTTATGTCCTCATTAAAAAATTAATTTTAACTTGTATTAATTATTATATTTTTTAAGTAATATCAATTTTTTGATTAAATTAATAAATAATTTTTTTGTGATTAATTTAACATTAAATTTTATGATAATAAAATTGTGCTAAAAACATTTGTCAAAATATGTAGTAAAGAGGTAACTCGAAACATGTAAGTACCACAACTTAATTATAAATAATAAAAACAAACACGTGGTTAGGACATCGCCCACAATTCAATGCACATATTCTTCAAAGCCACGTCTCTTGCTCTAAGTGAAAATCATATTTTAAGTACATATTTTAATCTCAATGGTCACATTGGGCTTTGTGCATATCTAAAAAACTTGTGAAATATGTGAAATTCGATATATCATTATTATATTTACCGATAGTGGAAGAGTGGAAAGAATCGATGAGGAGGAGCAGGAGCATGGATGATCGCACCAATGGAAGGGATTGTCAGGTGGAGGCAATTATGGTCAAAGGGGACAAAATTTGACCTGTAGTCAAAAGGGTTTACGGTCAACGTAATCAACTAAGATGGACTACAATCTTCTTCTATGGTCAAAGTCTTACTTCATGTTGTCAAACTATCCAACAGCTCGATCAAATTACCCAGAATATTTGGTCAAATAGAGGCCCTATTCTTCGTCAAATGAGTAGGTCTTATTGTTGAGTCAATGATGGTCAACATTAATCTCAAATCTTCGTCAAAATTTAAAAATCCTTCTTCTTAACTCAGACCTATGAAAAAAATAATAGTTGTCGAGATGATGATCTGAATTTTATGTAAATGTTGGAGGTTTAATCGATATTTATAGTGGTCAATACAAGGTGGGTTTTGACCAAGGTTCACACCCATTCATATGGTGGGGACGACTTGTCTTTTTGGGTCCTACATAAAAGCCATAAATAATAAATTTAATTTTCATATTTAATATTTTTTTTCTTTAACCGACTTAGGAGGCCCTTTTGGCATGCGAGAATACCTCCCAATGCTACACAAAAAATCAACACTCCCTCTTACTAAGAGATGTATTCTCCTACAACATATTTCCCTTAGCTGGAAATTCCACCTCCTAAAGAAAAGTTTCAAGAGCTTATCCTATTCATGCATGTCTTCTACATAATTTGATCTTGAATCTTGAACAACATAAATATCTAGGGTGGGCCAAATTCCTTAATGGTTCCTTAGGTAAATATATCAAACTCCGTTGGTCATGACCTTAGCCTAAACATTAATTCTTTCCAACTTCTCAAGATATTTTCCCTTTGGACTGTTCACCTTTCTAGTCAGTGTCCTTTGCGACCCTGTTACACGACATTTTGTCATTATCCCTGTACTCCCCGTTCCTTGATCCTGGAGGACCTCTACAGTGCACCCTGCATGCCTTACCTTCATGAAGAAACTCCCATTATGTCTCTCTTCATGAGAAAATCATTTCCCTTTTGCACCATTTCCCCTGAAACTTCTGTTTTGCCCAGTTTACAAGGTCGACCCTAATGACCTTTGTCTCCCCTGCGCCGATGTGCAGAGATTAGCACTACTCCTCGCACCGACCGGAGCCACTGAGTTGTGTTCCAGTCATGCCGGACCTATTATGGAAAGTTTTTAAATTAGCGCCGAAGCTTCCAGCTCTAGAAGCTCCGTAACGGATGTTCGGTAAATGGTTTGGCCAGATGGGGTGGAGGATGACAGTTTGGGCTCCTTTCCCCTATAATGATGGAACTACCCCAAGGGATAAGTCATTCTCCCATGAGAAGAGGATCAATCTCCCCTCCATATTTCCTATAGAAACCTCCCTTCATCCCAAGCACAAACTAGTGGTAGTCATATTTACAGTTTTGGCTGAGTGTGAATATATTATTTTGGAGTAGACAAGCAAGCTATTACTAGTTGTAGCCATCTAGTTGTGTGAGGGAGAAGTGTGTTTGGTTTGGAGTGAAGCCTAAAGGGAAGAGCCTTTAAATTATTGTTGTTTGAAGCCATCGTGGAATGCTAGCAGAAGTGTGTGGGAACTTGGTCATGTCAGAGGAACACTGCAATGTCAAGACAAATGGTTGTAATCTCTCTTTGATATTAATATATGCAACTATCAATTGATTTCCTACATGTTTTGTAAGATTACATATTCATGTCTTAATGTTTCTTCACTTGTTAAGTAGGTTGAATTGCAATTTGCCTATTATTATGTTTGTGTGTTGTTGTTGTTTACTTGTTTCAGGAGCTTGAAGAAGGAAGCTAGAGACTGTTGGAGCGAGCAAGCGAGGACATCATCAAGCAGGATAAACGACCAAGAGGTAGGCCCTCTTTACTGATTCTAACCTAAGGAAATCTTCCATAGAATGTATCTGTTGTGGCTAGACCAATTATTGGGTTAGAGGAATTTGTTCGTGTCCGCACTTATAATTTCACTTCACCACAAATTGGCGACTCCACTGGGGATCCCATCTTTTTGTTTGTTTCGGATTTCATGATTTCGTGAGAACTTTTCTAGTTTCATGTTTTCCCTTTGGTTTTGTTTCTTTTCTCCTACTTACTGGACTAAGTCTAAAATTCATAGTAGCAAATCTGGTTCCTGTTTTGATTTTTTATTTTTATTTTTCCTTAGTTACCTCAGCCATCGCGTTTGAGTCACTAACAATCACGCCGACCAGTGTGAATTGTTGAGGAACATTCGCGCCAACCATCCTCTGGCGGTTGTTGTTAGTTAGGAAGTTGCGTCGATGCCTGTAAGTGAAGATTAGGGTCTATCCCCAATCTTGGCCAGTGTGTTTTTCTCTCATGATTTCGGCCCCATAAGCCTTTTGGACTGTTTTCTCCCTAACTAGAAAGCTTCATTTAGCTTGCTTTGTGTGCTTGCTTGGTTTAGCCCACCCTCTGATGTGTTAAGTCTGACCCTATGTGAAGTTTTTTTTTTTTTTTTCTTTGAATCCCTAGATCGGCACTATTTTTGGCCAAAAAGTTGCCCCGATCAGCCATCAGCCCTAGTTGTAGTACTGGTCAGTCATGCCAATTAGCACTACTTTTGGCCCAAAAGTTGCTCTGGTCTCAGGGGTAAGAAAAAATCAAAATTTCTCCCATTCCAGTGCCAGTGTGTCTTGACCCTCAAACTCTCTTCTTCCTCCCAGAAGTGACTAGGATGCTTTATTTTCAATTGAATGAGTAAAAGAGTCTCATTTGTTCTCTTATTTTGAGTGTCTCTTTTCTCTTTCCAAGCATAGATTACAATTCTTTGTTTGTCGATTGAAGCATTTATGTATTTGGGTTGTTCGATTCAGGGAAGAAGTGGATTTTAGTTTCATTTATAATGATCTGGTCAGTCATGCCAATTGGCACTACTTTTGGCCCAAAAGTCGCTCTGGTCTTAGGGGTAAGAAAAAATCAGAATTTCTCCCATTCCAGTGCTAGTGTGTCTTGACCCTCAAACTCTCTTCTTCCTCCCAGAAGTGACTAGGATGCTTTATTTTCAATTGAATGAGTAAAAGAGTCTCATTTGTTCTCTTATTTCGAGTGTCTCTTTTCTCTTTCCAAGCATAGATTACATTGCTTCGTTTGTCGATTGAAGCATTTATGTGTTTGGTTTGTTCGAGAGGGAAGAAGTGGATTTTAGTTTCATTTATAATGATTTGGATTTGATTGATTCTTATTTGTTCGGAATTGTGAAAATTTTCATTTAAAGTGCTTTATGTGAAA
>APFE031232219.1:114992-146693 GCA_000404065.3 Pinus taeda | reverse complement strand
TCCTTCCTCTTCAATTTCTGGCAATATTGTTTGAATTGGGATCTTTTGAAACTTTTGAATAAGTGGCCATACTTCTTCTTCCTTCTTCCATTCATCCCTTGCTTCGTTTATCCAATCTAGCTAGATAATAGAAATAACACAAAACAATACTTCCACATCCTCATCTTGAAGAGTCTTCCCATTCGGTAAGGTCGCCATTTTTTAAGTGCATGTAGTATTGCCAACATTTCCTTCTCATAAATAGCTTGCTTGAGATGTAGCAGTAAAAATACCCAATCACCTAAATCAAAACATTTTTCACTACGATGTTGATCTACCTGTTGTTTCATTCGATTTTGCACCAAAGTGGCGTTATCCTGTAAAAGTTAGAGAACTTGTTGTTGATGCTCAATGTGATCTTTCACTGCTTGAATCTTTTTCTTCTTGATATGTCCTTCTATCTTTAGAGTTTGAGGAGTGGTAATCTCTTCCAATCCTTTACAAGATATGGCCAGATTCATTTCTTGATGCTTGATGTGATCTTTCACTTCTTGAACATTTTTCTTCTTGATATGCCCTTCTATCTTGATAGATTGAGGAGTGGTAATTCCGACCAATGAATTACAAGATATGGTTGGATTCATTTCTTCTTTCTCAAAGGTTGGGTCCTGGCATATATCCTCTTCTTTTGATGTTTCTTGATCCTTTTCTTCCTCCTCTTCATACTCTATGTAAAATAATTTCTTCTCCGCACACTTATGACCTTTAGTGAATTTGCTATTATAATTGTAACAAAGCCCTTTTTCTCTTTTTTCTTCCAATTGTTGTGGTGTAACCCTTGTAGGTTATGGAAGGCTAGGAAAAACAACACTTCCATATTTATAGTTGTGAGGGGTAGACTTCCTTGTTGCCATAATTTTACTTTCCACTATGCAACAAAGCCCTTTTACTCTTTCCAATTGTTGTGGTGTCGCTCTAAAAAAGGTGTTTTTATTTGTATCCTCATAATGTGCTATCATTTCCTCCTTGAAAATTGACCACGTAACAAGTTGTTTATGAGAACAAAGCCCTTTATACCATAAAAATTGATCCGGTTCTAAATATGAAGATGCAATACATACCTTTTGTAACAGTGGTACACCATGTAGATCAAAATATTCCTCCATCTGAAGTATCCAATTTATCGGATCCTTGCCATCAAACTTCCTCATATCGCCTTTTCTTGATTTTAGGAGTTTGATCTTGAAATGAATATAGCTCTGTAATTTTGGTTCTTCCAGTTCTGAAATTGTGATCTGCAGTAGATATCTGTGTCCTCTTTCCAACGCCATGAGTTTGACCAAATTTAGATTCTCCAAGGCAGAGTAATGCACAATCTCCCAAGATGACATGATTATAGACCTTTCCCAAAGAGAGAACTTGTATGAAGTGCCACGTGTCACTATTTTGACCTTAGTATCCAAAAAATATACATAGGAAACTACAGTCCATCCTCTTTCTGTAACTTCTTACGAAATTTCAATCTGATGCTCAAAACAAAAGTTATGACAATTTCCCCAAGTCACCTGTTTTGAATGAAATTCGGGACTCTGCAAAAAGGCCAACTTCCTCAGATCATATCTCCGCAAATATAGCACGAAAGGCTCTGAATTTCAGACCCGAGCTTCAGAATGATTGTAGCCCAAATGGGTTTTTTTTAGCGCCTGAAACGATGCAGAAAAAAGTTATAGTGCAAATGCCATGCTGACCTATTTGGAGCAGTGAAACCCTAGAATCCAAAGCTCTGATACCAAATGTTATGAAACAAGCTCACAAAAAGATAGAAAAGATAGTTGAATGCCTTAGAATTCAACCTTTTCAAGGGGACAACCTCCTTTACATTACACAAATGAACAATTCTTGGATGATACAAATGACAAGACATCCTTTCTATATATAGGAGTTTAAGGGGTCATAATATAATTAGAGCCGACATAACAATAATAATGTAAGGGCACAATAATAATAATAGTGGGCTTCTATGGGGCACAATAGTAACAATATGGGGCTACATGTGTACAAAAATATAATAAGGGGTTGTACTAATAACAATAAGGAATTACACTAGTAGTATAGGGGCCTAACAAGAAGGAACCCTAGGAACGAATTTACATTGAATCTTACAGAGATCTGCTTGGTCTTTGAGGAGAACCACTCCACAGATAAGTGCCCTTCTCTGCCTGGATTGAAATTTGTGTATCAAGGAAATGAAGGGGTGGCTGAACAACTCAGATATATCAACCAAATTAGGCCTCAAGTGTAGGAATTTACAGGGTAAGTTCCTAAGACAGAACACCAAAGGTCATCGCTCACAAACAGATCACAAATCAATACACCAGTATTGTTGACGTGGTTAAAACCCTCAAAGAGGGAAACAGTCCACGACCTAAGCCAACATGGCCACTTCAGGCAATTTATTAATAAAAGAATGAAAATTTACATAAGCTTCTCTCATGAATGGTTACCCTACAAATGACCCTCCATGCTCTTTAAATAGAGATCATGGACCAATCGAGTGTTAAGCCATGGATCAAGTGTCGGTAATACCGAGGAGAGAATGAACCATCAGATCACTACATATCGTGATCATCAAATTGTAAGTTACAAAAGTACATAGTAAAGAAACACACTTTACCTAACTCTACACTAGACCAAGTTATACTTAACTATTTCCTATGTGTCGGAATATCCTAACTTCCCCCGTTAAGAACAACTTAGGATAGGATTGAAGGATGTACAAATATGACACAATAGGAGAAGGAAGGAGGCATTAGAGCCTATCTCCCATTAGTGACAACTTCCTGAACTCCAACCATAAATCAAAGTTTAGTAAACTTCGCCTCTGTGAGAGCCTTTGTAAAGATGTCTCCAACTTGATCATCTGTTGAACAACATTGCACTTCAAGAACATGGTCATGAATGAGCTTTCTGATGAAGTGCATGTGCAATTCAATGTGTTTGATGTGCTGATGTTGGACTGGATATTTGCATAGTTGAATGACACTTTGATTATCACACCATAGTGTAGTTGGATGTTGCTGCTGAAAGCCAAACTCTGACAGGATTTGACAAAGCCATAGGGCTTCCTTACTAGCTTCTACGACACCACGATACTCTGCTTCTGCTAAAGAAATAGAAATGACACTTTGTTTCTTGCAAGCCCATGTAATAGGTCCTGAACCAAGAGTGAACGCATAACTTGCAATAGACTTCCGATCATTAGGGTCACCAGCGCAATCAGAATCAGTGAAACCAACCAATAGAGGAGATGCTTCTGCATTGTAATGAATCCAAAACTAAACTATACCTCAAACATAACGAAGTATTCTTTTAGCTACTTTCCAATGACTTTCATGTGGGTTTTGCAGAAACCGGGAAATAAGGCCAACAACAAAGGAAAGGTCAGGACGAGTATGGGTCAGATATAAAAGTTTTGCTACAAGTTGACAACATAAGGTAGCATCAACTTCAGGGGAAGTTTAAGTGACTAAAAGTTTGGCTCAGACTAAAAGGGAGAAGGGGTTGGCTTACAGTCTTCCATGTGAAAATGGCATAGAAGATCACAGGCATACCTGGATTGGAAAAGGGAAATACCTTCCTTGGATTGCAAGACTTGAAGTCAAAGAAAATAATGCAAGTGTCTTAAGTCTGTCATTTCAAACTTGTTTTTAAGGTTGGACTTCACATGGTTTATAAGGTTGGGATCACTACCAGTAAGGATAAGATCATAAACATAAAGAACAAGAATGAGACTAAGAGACTTTACCAAGAGACTTTACCACTTTCTTGGTGTAGACAGTATTGTCAGAATGACACCTAGAAAAGCCAATTTCTAAAAGAAAGCTATCCATTTTGGCATACCAAGCTCGACGAGGTTGCTTGAGACCATAAAGGGATTTCTTAAGCCGACATACAAGGCTGGAGTCTGTTTGTATAAATCTAGTAGGTTGTCCCATATAGATTTCTTCATGCAAGTCCCCATGCAAGAAGGTAGATTTAACATCCATCTGATGGACTCCCCATTTGAAAGAGGAAGAAAGGGAAAGAACAAGGTGGATAGAGTTCATTTTGGCAACAGGGGAGAAGGTTTCAGTATAGTCAACGCCTTCTACTTGTGAAAAACCCTTAGGAACAAGACGACCTTTATGTTTATCAACTTTTCCATCTGGTCCATACTTGGTTCTATAAACCCATTTGCATCTAACAAGTTCTCGTCCCTTTGATAGAAGAACAAGATCCCATGTATCATTTGCTAATAATGAACGATATTCTTCATTCATAGTTGCGTCCCAATCTAGATGGCCTAACGTTTCTGCAAAGGTGTCAGGATCATAATTCGCTGAAGCTTGAGCCAGTAAAGAAGAGGCTCTATTGAATTGAGAACGTGTACGTCACTGATATGTAGGATCACTGACAAGAGAACCTACTACATAGTGAGTAGCACAGACCCATTTTGGAAGCTGAGGAGCTGAAGGAGGATCCTGAAAAGGTGGGGAAGTATTGTCATCCTCACTGTCATCATCTAAAGAAGATATATTTTCAGAAGTAGAAGGGATAGAGAGAGGTGGCACATTTGCCAAACTAGGTTCGTAGGCCGATATATTTTCAACAACCTTTACATCTCTTCTAATGATAACATTTTTGGACTTAAGTGGAATAAGTCTATATCCTTTGACATCTTTAGAATATGCAACAAAAATACTTTTTTCACTCTTAGGTTCTAAAGCTTTATGTTTCTCATCTGAAATATGGGCCCATGCTTCACTTCCAAAAACACGAAAGTGACTTACATCTGGTTTAATTGAGCTCCATGCTTCTTCTGGAGTGATATTATTTAAAATCTTAGTAGGAGTCAAATTTACTATGTAATTTGCACAGTTAATTTCTTCTACCTAGAAATTAAGACTAAGTCCTTTAGATTGAAGCATACAATTAGCCATTTCCTTTAAGGTGTGATTCTTCCTTTCAGCTACACCATTTTTTTGTGTAGTATATGGAACAACATGTTGCATTTGAATTCCATTCTCAGTGCAAAAGTTGATGAATTTGTTGTTAACATATTCTCCACCATTATTAGATCTTAGCTGAAGAATTTGATGTCCACATTGTTTTTCAACAAAGGCCTTAAAGGCCAAGAACATGTTAAATATTTCACTCTTGAGTTTGAAGAATTATACCCAAGTGCATCTGGAGAAATCATCAATGAAATTTAAGAAATACTTGTAGCCAAAGAATGAAAAAACTGGAAGTGGACCACATAAATCACTATGCACAAGTTGTAAAGGGGCTGAGGCATGCCAAGAGGCACGTTTTTCAAAAGTATCCTGATGATGTTTTCCAAGTACACATCCGAAACAAACACCATCTCTGCAAGATACCATTGGAAGACTTGTCACCATATTTTCTTTACATAGATTCTGAAGGGAGCGATAGTTTAAGCGACCAAATCTCTCATGCCAAATTTTTCTCACTTCATCATTATGAGCAACAAATATCGAGGGAAGAGTTGATGACCCAAAGTTGTCAAACTTATACAACCTTGTAGAATCATCAGCGATGCTAGTAGCTAAAATCTGTCTAGGATCTCTTAGGTCCTTAATTACAACATCGTGAGGTGTAAATTCAACAATTTTACCTTCACCTGAATGAGTTATCTAACATATAGATAGAAGGTTGCAGGATAAGGTTGGAACATGTAATACATCATTAAATTTACCATTGTTTATATGAATAGTTCCAGTCCCTGCAACACTAAGAGATCTATCATCACCAACATATATATTTTTGGTGTTACAATCATTTAAAGAAGAAAACATGGCTTTGTTTTTGTCCATGTGATAAGAAGCTCTGGAATTAATGAGTCACTCATGAGAATGAGAAGAAGAAGATACATTTAGTGCATATCCAGACTGAGATGCTTGACAACCACATGCAGAAAGTGTTATTCTTGAAGATGAAGTTGAAGTTGAAGAGTGTTCCAAATGGATGTTATGCTTCTTCATTGCTACTTCCAAGGCTTCCATCTTCTTAAAGCATTTGGATTCTAAGTGGCCATCTCGATTACGAAAGTGGCAATGTCTATCAGTCTTCTTCCCTTTGTTTTTATTTGCCTTATCATTTTGTTGAAATGATTTTTCATTTTGAGAGTGAAATTGCTTAGGACCCTTGTTTGGTTAAGGACCATTCTTTTTAGGATACAGCTTCTTAGGATTCTTTGAATTTGGTTGCTGCTAGGCAAGTACGGCTTTCTTAGAAGAGTTTCTAAGATTAAGAAGACCAAGATGTAAGAGTTTTTCTTGTTCTCTTATTAAAGAATCACAAAAGGCATCAAAGGAAGGGGACTTATAGTCTTGTCCTTGAGAAATGAAGGTTTCTCTTGTAGAATGGAAGGTGGAAACAAACACAGAGTAGGCTGGTCCCAACTTAGTAAGAATGGAATAGATAAGGCTACCATATTCTTTCTTAACCTTAACACCTTCCAAGAGAAGTCTAAGGGTCTTGAACTTGGACAAAAAATATTCAATGGAAGAACAATTATTTGGGTCCAATGGAAGCAACTCATTTTCAAGTTGATGGGCTCTAATTTCATTTTTAATTCCAAAAACTTGAGTGAGTTACTTCATTGCTTCATTAGGGGTATCAAGTTTTATGATATGGAATATGAGGTCTAAAGAAATAGACATCCCTATAAACCCACGTGCTTGATCTTGCCTATTTTCCCATTTTGATGCCTTATCTTCATCTTTAGGTTTGGTTTCTTAGCTTGAGGCTATTTTGTAAAGACCTTTACTTCTAAGTAAATCCACAATGTAGGACCACCATTGGAAGTAGTTGGTGCTATCAAGAATAACTTGGCATGAACTTTCCATTTTAACAAAAACTAAAGCTGTAGATGCTGAAAATAAGTGTTACAATGGAAAGATCTCAAAAAAATACGCTGATTAAGAAAAAATGGCTCTCAAAACGGCTTCTGGATGATGAAGTTATGGCTTTTTTAATAAAAGTTGGTGAAGGTGCCGACGAAGTGCGTGAATGTGCGGAAATGAATGATAATGTTATATTTAAAAAAAAATCCCCACTTTTAAACTTAATCTAATTAGCTCACTTAAAAAAATATTTTATGTGACTCACTTTTTCTAATGGGTGAAAACACTTTTACATAAAGTAACTTTAAAACATAAGTTACATGTGCTTTTTGAAAAAGTGACTCAACAAAAACAAAGTCTTGAACTCAAGACCTCTATTCTCATAAAGTAACTTTGGACCAAGTGAGCTAGTTTAAAAGGTTAGTAATTTTTGGAAAAGAGGAAGGGGTTTGTTTTTCTTAGTCACTGAAGCTTTGGGGTGCATGATTACTTGAGAAATCTCTTTTTTTGCCTACAAAACAAAAAACACAAAATCCAACATGGACATACAAAAAAAGAAAACCTTAGGGCTTGAAGTTAGCTTTAGCCGGAAACTAAATATTTTCCTCAATGTTTTTGATTTTCCGAGATCACACTAAGGCACGACGGAAAAGAGCATACGCATGAGGAAAATCCTTTCTTTCTGTTTCTGATTTGTATAGATTGCACAGAGTCGTGGGGCAAAGAGAATACTCAAAAATGAAAGGTATAGATTAGGTAATAAAAAACGGAGAACTAAATAAACTGAAATAAATAGAGAGAAAATAACTAAAAACTGCAAATATACACCGTATACCTGCAGATCTTAAAAATGATGTAGCTAGGGCTACCGAAAACCTTTTTGCGTCAAACGAAAGGGGTTCCTCACTAGAATAGATGCTCCTAACACAATAGAGCAGTCCTCTCATCCCGAAAGTAATCAGAAACAATAGATCTAGGAAACGACAGTCAGATGCAGTTCTACTGACTTCATATTTGGATCACCAATGAATGTGGCCTTCAAATAGCTCTAATACCATGTAGGAATTTACAGGGCAAGTTCCTCAGACAGAACACCAAAGGACATTGCTCACAAACAGATCACAAATCAATACACCAGTATTCTTGACATGGTTAAAACCCTCAAAGAGGGAAACAATACACGGCCTGAGCTAATGCGACCACTTCAGGCAATTTATTAATAAGAGAATGAAAATTTACATAATCTTATCTCATGAACGGTTACCCTACAAATGACCCTCCATAATCTTTAAATAGAGATCATGGACCAATCGGGTGTTAAGCCACAAATCAAGTGTCGGTAATACCAAGGATCGAATGAATCATCAGATCACTACATATGGTGACCGTCGGATTGCAAGTTACAAAAGTACATAGTAAAGAAACAAACTTACCTAACTCTACACTAGACCAAGTTATACTAAACTATTTCCTATGTGTCAGAATATCCTAACACCTTTGGTAAAAGCTCTAGTGTTTTGTCCATATCATTTTCTAACTATTATGTTAACGAGAACTGGGTTGTGATGGTTGTATCTCTATTTGGGTTAGTTAGTAAGGAAGGTATGCAATGGAAGAGAAGGGAGGAAGTCCCTCAAGTTCTTTATTGGAAATTAATGTTTCATGTTGCTTCCTTAGCAGGTGTCAGGGTGGTAGTGTTACTTGGAAGTTGGGAGCTTTTGGGCTCGGGCTACCACCTTTCCAAGAAATTAAATTTACCATTTAATCGACTGAAAATTGTAAGCACATGACAATAGCTCAATCGGCAACTGAAAAGGCACGAAGACCAACCATGAGGGGATGTGGAAGAAGAACTAGGGGGCCCGTGATGGCAGGGAAGCCCAACTCTTCTGGGGAAAAATCGAGGGGTCAAAAACCACTTGAAAGCATCATAAATGATGCATCTACAACTTATCATGAAGGAACGAATGAGGAAATCTGAAAGTTAATTGAGGAATGGGAAGCAAACTTGAACCGTCAAGGTGACTTGATGGAAATTGAGGTGGAGGATTGGCAAGTTATGTTTTTAGATCTAGGACACACCCATGGTTGTGTCACTCAGTTCAAATAGACCTTATTTTTGTATTGGTCCATGAAGAGTATCTTAGGAAAGGCTTTGAAGTAGGTCTTTGTGGGCATGGTAGTTGTGGTGCAGGACTTTCCTAACTATAAACAAGAATTTCAAAAGCTCTAGTTTCAGATGCAAAAATAGGATGGCCACCTTCGACGAATAGAAGAACACCTCCCTTTCATTCTCTCACAGATAGAGCTCCCAGGTTCACTTTCTAAGGACCTGATTCTGGTGGAGTCTACGTCGGTCGAGGGAGCAGAGTAGTATGCTAGCTAGTCTCTTAGTTTCCTTTTTATTTTTGTATGTAGGAAGCTTTTAGGTTCCAGAATATTGATCATTTTTTGTATAGGCATTTAGTATTCAAGCAAGGAAAAGACATTCATACTTATCTAGCTTGGTTAGAAATAATTATTATTTTTTGTTATTTGATGGCATATCACACTGTTAGGCGGCCAACAGACTTGGTTTCTCTTAGGGCAAGTTGAGGCCACCTAACTATTTGTTATGTGGATGTAACTTGATTTTATATTAATGAAAATGGAAGGACCTACCAAGCTTACAAAAAATAATAATTTGTAATCACAAATTTTTGCTAATATACGTTACGCCAACAAAATATCCAAGGGTAATTCGAACACTTCCAAATCCACAGCAAGCAAAAGTATATAAAGATGCAATCACATGGATACAAGGAAAGTAGTCTCTACCTCTCAATTATAACTATGTTGTTATGAAACCAGCTCAAGAAAAGATAGAAAAGATAGATCAACGCCTTAAAATTCAACCTCTTCGAGGGGGCAACCTCCTTTACATTACATAAATGAAAAATTCTTAGATGATTCAAATGACAAAACATCCTTTCTATATATAGGAGTATAAGGACTCACAATATAACCCAACCGACCTAACAATAATAATATAAAGCCACAAAAATAACAATAGAGGGATTCTATGGGGCACAGTAATAACAATATGGGGACACTAGGGGCACAACAATATTAATAAGGGATACAACTACAATAGTAATGGGGTAATCACTAGTATTATAGGGACCTAACACAAGCCTTATTTATTATAGATTCAAAGATATGTTTAGGCCAAATAATTTGCGGATGTAAATTCACTAAAGATAAGCATTCAAGAAGATTTTGTTGAAAGAATAGGAACCAAATGCAAAAAGGTGAGTCTCAATGTGTAGCAAAAGCTTTCAATAAGTGGCACAAATGCAACGCAATTCATAATCTTGGAAAATTGGAGGAGTAGGTTAATGGACAAAAAGTTGCTACCAACAATAAGCATATAGAAAGGGACTTGTCTCACATCATCCCCAATGCAGAGTTTTTAAGAAACAAGAAGAACAACCCCTATTTGACCATAGATCTATAATAGCATGCCAAAGAAATGATAACCTGTCACATGGAATCAACCTCAAAGAGGAACCCCCTATTGAATGGTATCAAAGGAAAGCTACATCAATTCAATGATGAACACTACTTGTTGGAAGCCCTCAAAGGTTCAGAGATTGCTCCAAAAGTTAGGGATGGGAGACAAAGGGAAGACCACGAGGCTGGAGAATACATCCACCATCCCATTTCCTTGAAGTGAATGAATAACATGAAGAATCTTAGGTCCCCCTCTCTATGAGGGTTTATTTTATATATTTTATTTCTATTATTCTGATAGCATAGGATTTGGTGGCTAGTAGCCAAGCTATATACAACGTTGGCATGTCTTGCTTCTATTATATTTAGTGGACAACAACCCAAATATACTTAGTATTATTTTCTTTTGAGTATATTACGAGACAATGGAAAAGGGCCCAACACTATTGTTCTAAAACTTGGTCCGAATTGGTTCGATGGTCTAGTTTGGTACCAAATAAGACCTACTCATCCAAGTAGATGCATGATAACCCCATACAGAATCGAATAAAAAAATTATATAAAGAGATATCCCACCCCTCTATTTGTCTCACACCTTTCTCACAGAGCATTTGTGAGCATTTGAAGTTTTGGAGCAGAGCTGAAATCTTGAAGAGCAATGTGACGCTTGAGCTTGGTTCTAGTTTGGCATTTGTTTTAGCTTATTTGCAAGGGATTTAGGTAGCTTAATAAAAATGCCATAATGTATCTTCAAGCTTGGAGGAGTTGTGGACCAAATTCTTGTGCCCACTACCCATTATTTTCATTTCTAGGCATGTTTTCCCTCTCTTTAAATTACAAATGTATATGCTCTAAAATTTGTCCCCATTTTTAATCTTTTTTCTCTTCAAAATTCAAATATGTGCCTCTTTAAATTACAAATGCAAATAGTTTGAAATTTGTCCCTGTTTTTAATTTGACAAGACAATGGACAAAGGCCCAACACTAGTGCTCTAAAACTTGGTTTGACTTGGCTCAATGAGCCGATTTGGTACCAAATAAGCCCAACTTAGCCAAGAATATGCATCATGACCTCATACAAAATTGAAGAAAAATTCAGTATTAAATTAAAATACTCAAAAAAGAAAAGCATTAAACTGAGAAAATTGTTATAAAGAGGTCTCCCAGCCCTCTATTTGTCTCACACCTTTCTCACATAGCATTCGTGAGCACTTGGAGTTTTGGAGCAAAGCTGAAATCTTGAAGAGCAATGTGAAGACAATCCACCCCTCTCAAGAAATTGCATTTCCTTGAAGAATGACCTGTTGTTGCTTCAAAAGTAGTCAAAAGACTTTTAATTGTACCATGAGCATAGAAAGAATTCACTACCATTGTATTGCACATTTGCTTATGGTTCTCATATATAACTATTCTCATGTCATCCACAACTTTCCTAGGGTAGTGACACTTTGAAGAAAGTGATGACTCAAACTCAGATGAGCTATAGTTCTCATCCACATCAAGACTATCATGAAATGTTTTTACAAGAGTAACCACCACACTTCAAGCTTCAAGCGTGCTATGGTGTTATCCAAGCCTCCTAAATCCTTAAATGAGGTCTCAGCAAGAATCTGTCCATGACCTCTATGCTAAGAACAAGGGTGAGTTGTAGTCCCTTTATGCCATCTGTGGAGAGCAATGGGATGAAGCAGTTTCATGATATCTCATTTTGATGGTCTTTGTTTCAATAATTTGTCATTGTCCATGCTAGTGACACCCTGTATCTAGTCTCTTCATTCCTTTGATGTTTGAGAGGTGGAGTTGTTAACCAAGTAGGACTTGAAAGTCCTTGTAGGGCACATTGTCTATTAGTAACTATAACTTGCATTATTGGGGTAAGAATCTATGGTTTGGGTTTTAAAAAAAAGGTCACAATGGACTTGCTAGAGTCTCTATAGAAGCAGTGCAATCTCCCTAGTATCTTGTATTAGATAGGGAACTTGAAACATGAAGCGCTATTTAGTCTCCACCTCCTAGAAGGAGGAGTGTCGTCAAATTTTTTCTTCTTAGGGAATCTAATGATACATATCTTGACACATAAATGGTATTAGCATGATCTTTGTTTATGATGGGAATCTTGAGTCCATGGGATTAGTGCCTTCATATGTAGCTGGACAAACAATTGACTGTTAAGTTGTAGAAAATGCTAGCTTAGATCTAAGACATTGTGAGGGAGAAAAATAGGTGATTAGAATGTACTACCATTAGATGTCCTCCTTGATTGATTCATTATTCTACGCCTCAGGGAGAATAATTCAAGGGAAGTTATAAAGTAGGGAGTCAATAAATGGAGATAATGGAAAAATGAAGAAAAAAAGTGGCCTCAAAGTCTCAATATTTCCTTCGATTAGAATGACCCAAGGAGCCCATATCTTTATAGGAAAGGAATGGAAAGCCAGATATGGATCTCTCTCCCAACTCAAGGTAGAGTCTCGAAGGGCCTAAAATATAACGTCTACACCAAATTCTTTTATGGGTTGTTCCCTAGTATTAGAAATAAGTTACGGTTTATTATATTTCCTCCTCAAAGCATTTTATGCAAAATTTCAAATTGGTTCCAATATCGAAGCCAATTTACATAAGACCATTCAATTATTTTAGATGAAGGGAATTTTGTACTCATTTTCTTTCTACTAATTACTTAGCCCAAAAATATTGGGTATAACAAAGGAGAAACCAATTCAGTATCCTCTACCCACTATGGGAAGAAGATATATGGCACCTATCATAGGAAGCTTTCCCATTCCAATGAGGAATGTCAAACATTTATGCCAAAGAGCTCCAAAAGGAAAAATACTTCCTTTCTAAGCATTATTGAGAGGTTGTAGACTTAGAGGTTGATGTAAATAGTCCCAGCTACATTGATCCAAACTTGATGCTAATGCTCAAAGATAGCCTTACCAGCAACAAGGAAGCTCTTTGTACATAGAACTGTCAAATAAAGTACAAACTAGCATATATGGTAATTGATAATGGCAACAAAAATAACCTTCTCTTGCTTCAATTGGAAAAGGAACTCAAGTTACCAACAAGTTACCAACCTCAACTCATCCCAACACACATTAGCTTGGATGGGTGAAAGATGCACATTAGCTTGTGCTAATCACTTGACAATAGATTAGACTGTTGCTAGAAGATGGCAAGATTTTACCCAATATCGTATGTGTTCTTACAAACAAAGATGAGAAGACTTGCAAAAATAAGATGATGATAACAAGTGTAACTAATTTCTCCTTTTCCTTGAAGTAATATAGGTGGCATTTAGAAAATAAAAGGAAGACTACAAGTGAGGAATGCCACAAATGTAGATATAGTGTAGCACATAAAATCCAAAATATAATGAAGTCAATTAATGGAATAATTGATGGAGAAATCAATAGGGTCATTGGTGGTTGTTTGTCTCCTAAACACAGGAGTTACAATTAGATGTTTACAAATACACTGATACATTCTCACTTGCAACTTGTCACCTAGTATTATGTTCAACTCTTCCTCCTTGCTTGCAAGGAATTGTTCCCTAAATTAGCAAATGGAAACCATTATGTCTTCCTTCACAACGAAGCCACATGTTTGCCATTGAAATGGGTGGCTGTGATATTTCTTTGGGTGAGCAATGGGTAAGAACACTAGGACCCATCACCATGGATTTCTTGGAATTATACATGAGTTTAAAAGAGAATGGAAATTTCTAAATGGGTCGTTGTAATATTTCTTTGGGTGATGAATGGGTAAGAACACTAGGACCTATCACCATGGATTTCTTGGAATTATACATGAGTTTTCACGAGAATGGAAATTCCTACATGCTCAAAGGTTTCAAAGAAACCACTACAGAAATAATCAACTACCATTGTATGGAAAAGCTTCTAAAAAAGGGCCATTGGTTTGAAAATGGGCGATATGTGAAAGGTGAGGGAAGACATATTAGTTTCCATTTCGCTAATTGACTAGGTGAAAGAATCGACTATTTTCTATAATTCCTCATGGCTGACATGCTATGGGTGTTTATCATGGGACCATTGGGTCCATCAAAGGGGTTAGCCAAATTTTAGCCCAACATAATGAGTGTACCAAAATGAATTTGTTGAGAGGGGCCACAAGTAATGGTATGAGCTGGTCCACAAAAAATGAAAAATTAGTTGTTGTAAAGTGACACCAAAACAATCAATGTTGCACAAGGATTTTGTTGATCTAGGTCTTCGGTAACAATATTGGTAGGCCCTAGACATGTTTTCAATTTGATGGGAGTATTACTGCAGTGATGAAATTCCAAAACTCTTGATACTACAAAATGTGTAGGAACTTTGTTACATGTGTTACAAAAGCTATGGTTTAGAGGGAGAGGCTAGGATTTGTAGGGTCCTAAGGATAGAGGAGTGTCAGGTTCTATATATCTTAATATACCTATGGTTTCCATCAATAGTAATCAACCTAATATTTCATTGCACCAACTACTGGTGATAGATTATACCCTTAGTCATACTACCCAATTCCCTAGTATGTGAGAGTTATCTCCCAAGTGTTATTCTCCATGTACTCATGGCAATGGGATGACTAATAGGGTTAAGTAAGGTTGGTTTCAAGTGTATCGAGGGGGATTTTGATATACCTGAAGGAACATGGAAGATAATTCCATATGTAGGTGTTATTTGATATAGTGTTACACAAAGGGGTGCCAACAGATGTCACAAAGGTGTTCAACAAGGTAATGTCTCTATTATTTTCTACATGTATTCTTCCCCAATTATAAGCTTGCCCATTGAATGATAGATATTTTTTTTATATAAAGATGTTGATATTTTTTTTATATAAAGATGTTGAAACACATTCCTAACCTAAATAATGTTTTTCTAAAATTGGAACATATGTTGGCATGAGAAAGTGCTCTGGAACCACTTGTATTTGTGGTGTTTCTTGTTAGTTGAAATAGAATATTTAGAGAAGCATGGGCATAATATAAATTCAGGAAGAAATTAAATAAGATACATGGAATGCAACTGTGGAAAGCATATAATAGAACTAAAATTAAAATAACACTTTAAGAAATCCTTTATTGATATTCCAAACTAAATGTAATGTTCGCTTTCCTTTTCTAGGGGGAAATATTCAACATGAGGAGCTCCAAATACTACAATATTCACTTGATAACCCAATACATAGCTTCTACTACTATATATATAGTTTCTAATTGACAAAAACTGTAAACACCTAATGGAATTCCATTAATGACGCCTCAACCACAAACTGATGGACCTTCTTTAACAAGTTCACTTAGATTTATTGATTTCACACTATACTATTGTGTAGAGCCTTATTTAATAAAGACGGTTGTCAATACATTAATAATCTATTCCACTAACTATGGAAATTAAGGTGGTTTTGGAACCCTAACAACAATGCAATGTTGTCACACTCAAACTTGACAAAGGCTTAACTAGCCTAGGACTAAAAAGAACTCAATGACTTGACATGACTCAGTGACTTGGGAAAGACTCAACAAATACAAATGAACCTCAAAATACAATAAATTCAATGCCCAAAAATATGGTGAGTCTTGATGAGCATGGAAATTTTATGGTGAGTATAGAAAGTGTTGATTTTGTTGGTGAGTTTTTTAGTAAGATTGGGGGCTAGATAAGACTCCAAAAGACTCAACAAAAGAGTCTTGGATGAGTCAAACTACACTGGTACAATGTGTATAGTTGCGACAATTCTTCTCTTGCATTTTCTTGTTATGTGAGTGTTCTCTCATTGTTGCCTTTTGTGCACATATCATATCTATAGGTTTAGAAGCTTTTAGTTGTCCAGAGCTCTAGATTTTTGCATTGGTTGATTCATTTCAGTATTGTTTTGGGTTGGTGTTTAAAATGCTTGGCTCTATGAATATACAATCTATGCTAGGGGTTTCTCTATTCTGATTTTTGAGTTACAAGAAAACAAACTAGTTGTTTTGAAAGTCAGACCATGTTAATTGTGGAAGGAAAAACTTAGTTGAAACCATGGCATACAAATTTCAAATTTCAATCCTTTCATAAAAAATTTGAAACTATGTAATTTTGAGTTTGACTCCTAAATTTGTTAACACAATTTTGGTATGAATCAGTCTTGAAGAGTATTGGAAATTTTCCAAGAAGGTACCTTACAATCCAGCCTCCCATAGTTGGTCACATGTCTTTTACTATTATTTTTGGAAATGAATCTTCATATAGGGCTTCCTCTGAAATTCAATGTTTTCACCTAGAAATAGGGTTTAGATTATGAAAAGGTTACCCTTCAGCGTCGGTCTTGCCATGAAAATGGCATATAGCCTTATTATTTCCCTCTCCTTTGTTGATTCTTGTGTAGCTTGGGAGGTAGTCCAAGCCCTAGGGTTTGGGGTATGGAGGGTAAAGTGCCACAAGTAGGCCTGTGGGCTTGGAACCCAAGCATGGTGTTTTGTACCCTTCAGGATTTAGGCCAAAACAATCAAGAATTTGAGCATGGGAAAATTTGAGGTGATAGAGCCTGGTGTGTTGATTCCAACACTTTGAAGATCACCCAAATTTGAGCTCTAGAACTTGAGATATGAATTTTTTAAGGTCATGAGTGGGTTTACACCATATGTGTCGAGGTCAGCTTGAGTTAAATAAGCCTCTTGACAAGTTGGACGACCCTAGAATGACATTGGAAGAATCCCTCTTGTTTAGTATTACTAAGAGGTGATATTTGATCATTTAATCATTCATTTTGTGCAACATAAGGACAACAAAAGGGCAGTGTAGAAGGGGAACAAGCCACTAATTAGCTGCAGGAGGCTAAGGCAAAACAACGAGGAGAAGAAGGGCCATTTTGGGGCCCCTTGTGACTGTGTTGAGAATTATCCCATGTTGCAGCTAGACCGAGGGTGTTAAAGGCTAAACACAGGACTGATATGGTAGTAACAAGGTGAGTTAAACCCTATTTTGTGTGGGTTGTAGGCATTAGAGCTTAACTGTGGTAGGCCGCACGCCATACCACCATAGGAATGCATCTACGCAGGGCTATTTGGGGTGGTATATGCTTAGAGAAATAACACATTAGGTGGGCATAATATCATGGTTAGTCCACATTGATTGGAGGTTGTTTGGGTGGTATATTGAGGGTTGTTGCAGCATGCAAGTGCCCTAACTGGGGGCAACATAGATATATCAAAACTGAAGTTGAGTTTGCCTTGTGTTGGGTCAATGTTTTGACTAGTATTTAGATAAATCTACATTACAGTTTGTTGGCAGCCATTTCCTGGAGTCGCCTTGGGCATTAAGGAACTCTAACTAGGAGTATATCCTACTATGGAGTGATGTAGGTGTCCTAGTGTTGACAGATTCATTGTAGCCTATGGAAGCCAAGGAGGTGGGGCTCACATGGCATGTTGGAAGCCATAACCAATGGGCAGTTTCATAATGAAGTTTGGAGCCTGGATTTTTGCAATAGCTCCTTTATTGCAGAGAAAGGGGTGGATGTGGAGAAGTTTATGGGTAGTCATGTGTAAGGGTCTCCTAGGTGTGGGGATGCCCTAACTAGGTGCATATGCTACATCATGGACTTGGTCACTTGTGGACTATTGGAGGGTAGTGTGAGAGTGGACCATGTGTGGACGTGGATTGAGCACTTATGGTCTATTGGAGGACAGCGTGACATTGTCCAAGTTGGAGCTCGGTGACCAAAACCTTGATGGACAAAGGTAGTTATGAGAGAGGCAATTATTGAGCTCAAGGGTCTGATCAACCAGGAGTAGTTGTGGAGCCCAATACTTGTGTGCGGAAAAAGACTTCTACAACAGATGATGGGTAGTCCTCCTAGCCCATGTTCATTGTGGGAGATGGACATCTTACAGTGATAGGTGGTAGCCTTTCGTGCCCTATGTTGGTCTTCATTCATGTAGTGCAGGAATACCATAGTGAGTTGAATTCCCTGACTAGTTGACGACCAACAATGGGAAGTTGAGAGTTGTTCACAAGTGGAGCTGTGAACAATTCGATAGGAGTCTCGATGTGTTGTGGCCTTGATGGACTAAGGCAGAACTAGAGAGCAGATTGACAGTTGAGGTTTAGTGGCTAGATGGACTTGGAGCATTGGTAGAGGAAGGAGTTGTATATTGGGAGATGAAGGACTGGGCAGTTACAAGGTACCATCAAGGGGAGCTAAGAGAGTCGACTACATCAACTAGATGGTCAGAGTATCTTGTTGTGGGTAGATTTGTTGTCGATGGACTGATACCAAGCCCCAATTTGTATCTTGTACTAGTGGATGTACGAGGGCCATTATCTTTGGTACAGGAGCCCTAGCTTATTGTATTATATTTTATTTAATATAATGAAGTTAGGTTAAAATTTGTAAAAATTTGTCTATATTTGTGCATGTATGATTTATTGTTGTTTATATTACATTGTGTAAAGTAGTATTGTTGAGATTCTTGGTTTGGCAGCGTTAAAGATTTTAAGATTCTATCCTAGACCCAAGATTGTGGAAATTCAACATGGTATCATAGAATATCTGAGCTACTTTGACGGACAATGAATCAGAGTGTGTACAAAGAAGCAACTCAGAGGGAATTGTGGATGCTTGGATCATGAAGAAGAGGGTTCAGCTGAAGACATGGAGAGGTGGTCTCGATAGACTACATGATCTATGTTGGGAGTTCTGGTGGATTGATGGTGAACCTAGTGCACTTCAGTATGTTCTGTGGCAGTTTGTAGATTGTGTACTTCATATGTCTTGTCATGGATGGTTGGGACAGCTTGAGGGTTTCTTTGGCATTGAAGAGATCAGGATGATCGAGATGGATTCATGTGATGGACTAGATATTTGTAGGCTAGAATATTCATCGAATCGTGATGTTGCATATTCAAGATTGGAGGGATTTGCATGATTGTTATTTGATCCAAGAGGATGAGTGCTTACAGGACTGATCCAGTGGAGATATTTTAGGCTCAGAGGGAGTCTAACCTCAAAGGGAGCAGCCCTATGAAGGTTAGGGATCTTCAAGTTTAGATGTGATGAGGCAGAGGCACTACCATGATTGTCGGATTCATTCTACAGGGTATGTTGCAGTGATGGATGTTAGATGGCGCAGTTTTGCCAGAGATGATGATGGTGACTTCCTAGTCTTGGAAGTACCTCCCTCGCTAAGAGGGAGTGTTGGTTTTTGTGTAGCTTGGGAGATACTCCAAGCCCTAGGGTTTAGGGTTTGGAGGGTGAAGTGCCACAAGTAGGCTTGTGGGCTTGGAACCCAAGCATGGGGTTTTTCACCAATAAGGAATTGGGCCAAAACCATCAAGAATTTGAGCATGGGAAAATTTTAGGTGATAGGGCTTTGTGTGTTGATTCCATCATTTTGAAGCTCACCCAAATCGAAGCTCTAGAACTTGAGATATGAACTTTTGAGGTTCATGACTGGGTTTACACCATATGTGTCAAGGTTAGCTTGAGTTAAATAAGCCTCTTGATAAGTTGGACAACCCTAGAATGATGTTGAAAGAAGCCATCTTATTTAGTATAAATAAGAGGTGATATGTGATCATTTAATCATCCATTTTGTGAAACATAAGGATAGAAAAATGGTAACATAGAAGGGGAAGAGGCCTCTGGTTAGCCACAGGAGACTGGGAAAAAACAATGAAGAGAAGAAGGGTCATTTTGGATCCTCTTGTGATTGCATTGAGGATTAACCCATGTTGCGACTAGGCCAATGGTGTTAAAGGCTGAGCAAAGGATTGAGCACAGGACTGATATGGTAGCAACGAGGAGTGTTAAACACTATTTTGTGTGGGTTGTAGGCATTGGAGCTTAACTGTGGTAGGTCCTAGGCCATACCACCATTAGAAGGCATATACACAAGGTTTTTTGGGGTGGTATATGCCTAGAACAATAACACAATAGGTGGGCATGATCCCATGGTTAGATCACACTGATTCGAGGTTGTTTGGATGGTATATTTAGGGTTGTTGTAGTGTGCAAGCACCATAACTAGGGACAACAAAAATATATCAGAACTGAAGTTGAGTTTTCCTTGTGTTGGGTCAAAGTTTTTATCAGTATTTGCATCAATCTACATTACAATTTATTGGGAGCCATTTTTTGGAGTTGCCTTGGGCATGAAGGAACTCCAACTAGGAGTATATCCTACTATGGAGTGATGTAGGTGTCCTAGTGTGGACATATTGTTGCAGCCTATGGAAACCAAGGAGGTAGGGTTGACATGGCATGTTAGAAGCCCTAACCAATGGGAAGTTTCACAGTGAAGTTTGGATCTGCAAAGGGTGGATGTGGAGAATTTTGTGGGAAACTGTGTGTAAGGGTCTCCTAGGTGTGGGGATGCCCTAACTAGGTGCAAATGCTATTGTGGACGTGGTCACTCATGCGTTGTTGGAGGATAGCATGAGAGTAGAACAAGTGTGGATGTGGATTGGGAATTTATGGTTTGTTCGAGGATAGCGTGATAATGTCCAAGTTGGAGTTTGGTGAGCAACACCTTGATGGACAAAGGTAGTTACGAGAGAGGTAGTTGTTGAGCTCAAGGGTTTGATCAACTAGGAGAAGTTGTGGAGCCTAATACTTGTGTGTTGAGAAGGAATTCTACAACAGATGATGGGAAGTCCTCCTAGCCCATGTTCATTGTGGGAGATGGACATCTTGTAGTGATAGGTGGTATCCCTCTGTGCTCTATGTTGGTTTTCTTTAATGCAACGCAGGAATACCCAAGTGGGGTGAAGTCTCTGAGTAGATGAGGAGCAACAATAGGTAGTTGAAAGTTGTTCACAGGTGGAGATGTGAACAATTCAACATGAGTCTCGATGTATTGTGGCCTTTATTGTTAAGGGAATAAGTCCCCTAGGGCTTTAGGTTAGAACCCCAACAAAGCAAGAGTAATATATAGCAAGAAACATGCATACAACTCAAGAAACATGCTTAAATAAATAAACTGTGACGATGAACATACTCAGATGTCCTTCGCTTGGGTAGTTCCAACCAGGGGTCAAACCCTCTACAACTCTTGATGATCTTCGAATATGCAAATCAACCAATTTGAATACACATAGCAGCATATAGATAAAGAATTTTAATGAAATCAACTTTATATCATATAAGTAAATGGTTAGTTATACATCAAAATAATCATGAACTATGATAATAACATCTGATGCATAAACAAAGTCGATCTCAGGAACAAGACAATGTTTCTTTTTATTATAGAAAACTATAATAAATGTGGAAAGAGTTCACCTGAGTCTCCTACTTCTGGCTCCAAGTGGAACCATCCTCTAGGTTTGTCCAGTCCTAGTCTTCAACAACCTCCTTCCATAACCAATACCATGATATCTTAAGAAAGTTGGAGAATATCAACATTCAAGGAAACAAGGGTTTCCTGAACTTGGGGAAGTGCTTGAAGCATAGGGATACTTTAGAATTGATCAGGGGATAATCTCAGTATAGTAATTCTATCTCCTCTCTCCTCCTTAAGGTCTTCCCATGGAAATATTTTTATACTTCTCCCAAATTAGTTTTTTAGTTGGGAAATAGTTGGGAATGGTTGGGCCACGGGCACTAGGAAGTAATCAACAGGTGAAACCCATGAAATCCACCCATAGTTAAGGAAATTTAATTTTTTAAAGTGTTTTAACACATATACGCAGGTTGGGTATTGACTAAACCACGTGTACACACTTTTATCACAAGGAAAAGTAGCGTACAGGGAGTAAAACTTTGTTTTTTAAATATCTGGACCAAGTCTAGAAGGAGGAGTTTCCCTAGGAAATAAACCAAGCATCACAAATAACAAGGGTAATATTTGGAGCTATAACAGATGCCTTGTAATATATGAGGTCAGAAGGGGTACATGATGGCCAAAATGTATTAAGTATATGGAAAGGAAACCTAACAAAACCTGAGAAGGACTTCACCATATTTCAACCTGCAAGCCATCAAAAAGAAGATCAGAAAGAAACAGTTGTCTAAGGTAGGCATACCCATGCTCAAAGAAAGTAAAGCATGTTTGCATATCAAGTACAAGTGGATCCACTATGTATACAAGTATAAAAGACTAAAAGTACATAATGAATCATTTGATCATGATCAAACAAGTACATGTCTGAACATCACATATATAAGAAGATGATCAATGAAGCTAAAGGACGAAACTGATCACTGATGTCAAAAAACTGATCCCGTTAGTACCAAATGAACATGATGGAATAAGATGATACTACATCACAACTTGGATGCTAGCATATAAGATGTCACTGTGAAGGAATGCAACATATAATGTGGATGGTGTCAACTAATTGCAACAGGAGCAACTGACAAGTGAACCAAAGAATGTTGATGCAACTCGAGGTCTTCACTGACCATCGTGGTACATTTCTACATAATGGGAATAAATGATCTGAAGTCGACCATGTGAGAAATCGTTTGATTACGAGTCATTGATGTATACCATTAACAAACGCAAGACTACTCACCGATAATGATAATGAGAGTCAAGGTACCCAGTACAATCTAACAAGTGTGAACAAATGAGTTGAGGTCGAACACCTAGAAGAATCTACCAATAAGGGGAAAATGATGGCTTCCCACTGTTGATAGTGAAGGATCTGCCAGTGATGACTACAAACCCCAAGGTACTGCCAAACATACTCTAGATCTTTGCCCTAGAGTAATGAGTCATAGTCGATAGGGAAAGATCCGCTAGAAGGAAGGAATTAAGGCATCCCTCATTAATCTAGCGCGAGTGTAACCCGTAGGCCAATAATGTGGAAGGAATCAGATGAAAAAAGATGTAGTAACCCAACCGAAGCACATTTTCAGCGTACACAAGATGTAGCTAGTGCATGATAGAAACCCTCTGAACCAACCAATAATGAAAGCTGACATAGAGGCAAGGAATCCACCAATAGGGTCAAATTGAAAATGAGGCACTGCACGAATCGTAATGTGTGATAATGTAAGATGATGTCAAACACTAGGGAAACCACTCAGTCAAAGACCCATGATAATGATGGTGGGCTCCAGTATTGCAGCGATAATGTTGCAACTCTTGGGACTCCCTTCTTTACTTTTATCAACCCGGTTGTTCGTAACAAACTTGGAAGCGATGGTGCTGTATGCACAAGTACTAGCTCTTGTCACAGCTGTCACTTGTTCAGCTGGCACAAGTCCGCTAGGGCTTTAGCCAACTTCTATAAGTTCTCAGAAGAAGCTTTTAATGATGGATGAAAGCTAACTCAAAGGGGAGCTAATCTACTTGTAGAAAGAAACTGGAAGCCAAAGAGGAACACAAACCCTAGCAAACCCTAATTCTACCAGCCAGTTCTATTGATGCGAAAATGAGAATGCAAACTGCTGCATGAGATGCCACTGACTTCAAAAAGGGAGAATGCACATGTCTTAGACTACTTTTGTCCTAGAAAGTATCTTTTTGTATTTTTTGATTAAGTGTCGATTTTCACATGCATGTGCTTGAACTGTGCTTCACTGTGCAGGAGTGGATCAAGGAAGAGGAATGCTTGGAAATGGTTGGAGAGGCTCAGAGGGGGTATAAGGAGTCCCTAACACTCTTCCCCAGAGTCTCACAAGGTTTCGCTATCAGGAAACCTCACTTTTGAGCTTCTACATGAAGTCTGCAGGGGTTCTACAGGAAACTTCAGGATTTCTACAGGAAACTTCAGAATTTCTACAGGAAACTTCAGAACTTCTACAGGATGTTTGGAAGTCAGTTTTTAGGAGGTGGATGAGTGAGGGAAGGTGCATGGATGGATCTAGAGGTAGGATAGGGGTCTAAACATGGCCTAAGGACTGGTGGGTGGTTCGGAGGAGAGGTGTAGAAGGCTGACTTGGCTCGAAGATGGCTAAGGCAATGATCAGCAAGGAGGTAAGGTTTCATAGACACAAGGAATAGATGGGAAAAGGGAAGCTTAGCTATGAGATAGAACAGGAGGCTTAGATGATGCTTTGGGAGGATGGATGAAGGAAGAAGATGCCCTGCACGGTTGGCCTTGATCAATTCTACAAAAACCTGCAAATGATCAAATCCTAAACTTGTCTATTTTATCCATCAATCAACATAAATGAGAAGCAACTTTATTTGGGAAGAAAACCTTGTACACCATATATGTAAAGAAACATTTCAGATGTCCAAACCCATGACTAATCTCTGCAAATAAAACAAGCACACTAAAAGATTTCATAAACAACAAACTAGTGTTTTTGTGAGGCAACACTGTTTCCTCAATTTCAGCCCCAAATCCAATAAGGCCGAGGTGAAACCAGGAGTGAGGCTGTCTATTTTCCTTGGAGATCTTGCTGTTATTATCCTACCAAAACATCTAAACCAAAGTCATTCATAAACAGTGATCTATTCCAGCATCATAATGAAATCTACTTAACAATAATGTGTTCAAATGCATAAAAGAGAAAAACAGTGATACGTAAAGGAAAAGAAATAATACAGAAAGGAGGTCCTAGGCTCTCAGGTTGGGCCCAACCCTGAGAGTTTTGGCTCCTATGAAAAACTCAGATTTGATAGGAAACCAAACTGCTTCTCATTATCCAAAAAGAATCATAACAGTTATGCCAAAAATGGCTATAAAGGAACAAAATAAACCTGCAGCACTGAGGTGCAAAGTACACAATAGGTTCAAAAGTCTTTTTACGAAGGCTGAGACCTCAACATTTATAGATAACGAGGGACCTAGCTGGCCTCCTCAATCTATGGAACTCGGCTGTCAAACTGTGAGTCAAACAGTCCCTTTCTAAATGCTGATTGGCTGCCTTCTAGATTCGGTTTGGTGGTCTTTCGAGCTCGGAGTTGGAGGTGAAAATCCTGAGGAAGGGTCATTGAATGCCATAGGTACCCCTCCTTCAAGTCCTCACTTCAGGCTTGGCTGCCTTATAGCTCATGATTGCTTTGACTTTGCTCCAATATATGTCAAAAACCTGAAATAGACACGTGTTAACCACCTAGGAAAAGTAACTTCCCCTATTCGTACCAAAGACACAAACATACAAAATAATGCATAAACTAAGAAAATGACGATTAACAAGGCTGAACAATGAAAATTAGGCCAAATGAGCCCAAATTGTTACCAATTTTGGGCTCAACATCACCCCCTGCTAAAAGGGTTGCTCATCCCTGAGCAACTAGTCTAGCTCCTCGTCTTTCATTGCTTTGATGGCCACTCTCACATCCCAGGCTTCTGAAGTAGTGTCCTCAACACTGTCATGAAATCTAGCCTTCCTCTCCACTTCTTCCCACTGCTTACGCTCCTCCTCTTCTGAGCCTCCCTCTAATAATCCCAAAATCAAGGGTGGACTTAGCTTGAGGCCTATCCAGCTGGCTTGGAGGTTCTGCATAGACTTCTTGTAGAGAGGTACCCGTGCCAAAGCCTCCCTCCTCCAAGTTGGAGTGTGATATTCTCAAATTTTGAGGTTGTGGGACAATGTGTTCCACCTACGAGTGCAAGCATGAACACAATTGTCCCCAAGTAACCTCTCCATATCCTTGAAGTGTGCTATGGCCTGAGCCTGACGATCCATGTAATCTAATAATCCCTAAGAATTGGTTGCTAGGTGGTTGTGAGCGGATATTAGTGCTGTGGGGTCCCTTGGCTCTGCTCTAATCAGCAGTGGTTCATGTAACTCCCGGTCCATGACATTCCTGACCTCAGCTGCTCTCTTCTCTTCATGGTTTAACCATGAGGTCATTCCCATTAGCTGCATGTCCCCTACTTCTGTGTTGGGGTCCCACGAAGTGATGTTTGGAAGGGCCAAGTTATGGAGGTAAAACTCTGAGAGCTTGGCCTTATCTTCTGAGGAACTGGTGTTACATAAATCTGCGAACTGGTGGGGTTTCTGGATGTGAGAGATACCCCTCTGTGACAATGTATTGATTTGGAACTGCAGCTACTGGTCCCTTAGGTACAGGCCATAATATTTGGCCGACTGCCTACATTGCAGTGCTTCCATTGCCCAACTGGCCATGCAGGCCAGTTGTGCCTCCTTTTCTTGCACCTTTTGACTTAGTGATTGTATCTCCATATCTGCCTGCAGTCCCCTTTCCTGTAGCTGCTGTTTGAACTCCTCAAGATTAGCTTGCATCTCTTCTTTCCCTTGAGGCTCTGTTGAGGGATCCTTGGCTGCCATGCCCTTTTCTTTCCCTTGTTCCTGTAGCTGGAGCTGCTGTTTGAGCACCTCGTTTTCTTCTCTCAATCTGGCTTGCTGGGAGCTTTCCACGTGCCTTACTCTTGCCAGCTCCCTTTGTGCTTCCTTGAGCCTTTCCTCTAGAGGCCCAATATCCGCTACTCCCTTAGATTTAGCTATCCTCATCCACGTGTGGGTTCGTACCCGTTCTTCTTCTAGTGCTAAAAACAGTGGCACTGTAAACTTTTGGGGAATAATTATGCCTACTACCAAAATGTTATAATAAGAGCCCAAGTTGGGCTGTGGGCTTGGTTCCATGATAACATTAGGTTTCTCCTCCTTTGGTGGTGACTTGGCTGCTCCCTCCTCCTCTTGTGGTGACTCAACTGCCTTCTCCTCCATCTGCTCAGTTTCCTTCAGCCTAGCTAGAGTTTCCTGTAGAATAGCCTTAGCATCCTGTAGAGAGGCTTGTGAGCTCATTTTCTCCACTCTGTCCTTCCATGAAGATTTTTTTGGGCTCCCCATCTCATAAGTAATGGAGGCTTTGGAGGGGGATTTATCCCTTGGCGTGGTAGGGATATCCACAATAGTGATTAGTTCTTTGGATATAGGCTGGGGTCTGCCAGTCTTAATTCTCACACTTCTTCTTGCTTTGAAATACAGAAGAGTCTCCCTGTTTTGTTTTTCTTTTGGCTTGGGAGGAGTACTTAGGGCGGCCAGCACAGCTGTTGCCTCCCTAGCTAGTATTTCAGCCAATTTCTCTTGTTGTTGCTCTCCTTTCGGACTTCCTGTAGAATGTCCTGTAGCAGTTGCTTTCTGGCTTCCTGTAGAAGCCGTTTTCAATTTTCCTGTAGAGGGACCTTGCTGTTTCCCTGAAGGAATTCTCTGCTCCCTCCCTGTAGGACCACTATGCTGCTTCCTTGTAGGAGCACTTTGTTGCTTCCCTGTAGGAGCACTTTGTTGCTTTCCTGTAGGAGTACTCTGCTATTTTCCTGTAGGAGTACCCTGCTGCTTTCCTGTAGGAATCGAGGGCACAGTTTTAGCCTGCTTGGCCGCGGGAACTTTTTCTTTCATCCTGGCGAGGTAGCCTTAGGGGTGCCCTTACTATCCTGGACTTTCTCAGTCCGCTCTGCCCTGCTCTGTAGTCATTTTTCTCTAGGCGTTGGGGCAATCCCATCATCCCCTGTTTTGGCAACTTGCTTTGCTGGTGTTCTTTTTTTCTCCTTCTTGGGTGCTTTGCCTCGGGTGTCTCGTCTTTTGGTCTTCTTCTCAGCCTGAGTAGGCTCCTTCTCTTCACTGTTGGAGGAAGTGAGCTCCTCAGCTAAAACTCAGATGTCATCATCCTTTGACATATTCTGGAAAATCTCCCATGAGAGAGGGATAGTGAAAGTGTGGAGTGCATCTTCCACGAGGAGCTTTATAAGCCCATGATGTGCTAGCTGGTCTGGTGTCCCTTCTCTAAGTTTGGTGGCACATTCAGTCATGGACTGTAAAAGGAAGTATGGAATGCTCAATTTCTGCTCTGAGGGGAGGTCCATGTGGTGCCTGAGTTCTGTGAGCAGCCGAAAATGATAACCATATATGATACTAATCCGCCCCTTGCAAGTGATATACTTCATAATTTGGAGGTTGACTTCACTCCAGAACGGCTGTAGGCTAGTCCTCCTCACTCCATTTTTATCCTCTGACAATTTTTCTTCAGGCAAGAAGAATTCTTCTTTAGCCTTCTTACCCAGCTTCCTTTCATCCTTATCCCACGGGATTCCCATTGGAAGATTAGTCATCCTACTGATGAGCTGTGGTGTGAGTCTGAGGGTCAGTCCCCTGAAATTGACGATGGCCAATGTTTTTGACTTCGGCTCCAGGGACCGAAGGAATTCTTCTGTAATTTCATCGTCGTGCCCCTGGAGCTTGTCACAAAATGACATCCATTGTGCACGGGAGAATAGTTCTACCACCTCAGGGGTTTCTCGTAACTTCTTTGAGTCTGACAGTTCCTTTCGAATGAACCCACCCGGCATGGTCAAATACTGCGTTTGCGCTCTCAGACTGAGAATTCTGGGCGGATTCTTTCCTTAGAGTGGAAAAAAAAGATACCTTTGGTCGATTACCCTGCTGAATTTTCCTGCTCAGATGTACAGAAGAAGGATTTCGAGAATTTCCACTCGGAGCGCAGAGCTATGTCTCTGTTATACATGCAGTGGCATAAAAGTTACAGCTTTGATAGTGTTTCAGCAGGGTATCACCCTCTATAGAAAGGAGTTTCCATTCATGCGTGAAGAAAGTTGCTCATGCTGATGACTACGACGATTTTAGCAACGACACATATATCAAACCAGACAGAATTTCACTTGAATTTTCCTACCCCTTTTCTACGTCGATTGCACCACCTTTGAAAAGAAATTTTCTTTGCATGGGGAGGTTAAATTCTGTCTACCTCTGAAATTCACCACCCTCGACGTGAACAGCCTGCACTGCTTTGGATGTCGCGTTTCCTATAGTGCAGTTTCCTGTAGAAAATCGTTCTCGGCTTTTGGAGGAGTTTACAGCAGCACAGGACCAGTCTGAGCGGCAGCAGGACGCTTGAATAGGTAGAAAAATTCGGGTTAACCACTTGTAGAGGAAGAGGACGCACATTCGGTTGGGAAACGGTTGTTTCATAAATGACTGCAGTGCGTCATAAGAATCCACCGGCCGATTTCGAATTGCTGTGGAATTCATGGCACGGGGTTGAGCTGTCCCTGATGGTCCGTTGGCCGACGTCACCACAATCATATCCCAGTGTGCCCCTGACTGCCGAATTCTCTCCGCTGGAGTTACCGCTGCCAATCTTGTCATACCCCTACTTCTTCCTGACTGGAAATTTCCGACGTGCCAATTATCCACCCTTCCTGCACAATCGATCCAGTTCGGATCCTACGAGGCCGCTTGATGGGTTGTCGTGGCCAGTTGAGCGGCAACCAACCTTGTTCAATCCGCCCATTTTCAAATTTGTGCACATTCAGAGTATAGTTTATGCTATGGGACGAAATAAGGTTAGTTACTTACCTGTGTGGCCGTGGACGTGATTTCTTCCAGGGTTCAAGACGATGGATGCTGGATCTACGTGCTGCTGCTCTGTGGTCAGGCGCTGGAGCTTCCCTACATTGGCTGCTACTGGCTAGGAGTCTTGGAGACCCATTCCTCTGGTGGCGAACATGGCATGCACCGATCCTGTGAGCTGCTGGTGTCTTCGTGGCAGGTACTCCAGCTGGATCAGCTGCTACAGGATTCCTGTAGGACATCCTGTAGCTATTTCTCCTCCTGGGGTGCATGCTGACATAATTCTACTCTTATTGCATAGGTGAAAGGTTTTGAGGTCACCTACTAGGTGAGGGCTCGAGCCTCAGGAGGCCTTGTTTCTGAAATTGAAAAGAAATACAATTTTCCTTATTTGAAAAACAGAGCTCCCTTTGCATGTGCATGTATGCTTGCTCAGATTGGAGTGGTGGTAGTGAAAAGAGGTGGAGCGAGTGGGGGATGATAGAAAAGGGTGGTTACATGCCCCCTCAGTCGACTTAAAGCTCCAAATCTTTCCTTGTAGTTGATTCTAGCCCATTCAAACGTTCTATAGGAAGTTTCCTGTAGAAATACAGAACTTCTTGTAGAAAATCCTGTAGCTTCCTGTAGAAGGCCAAACCATGATCTGATTGTGCCCAAACTTTGCAAAAATGAGTGTTCATGGTGGATGTGCATGAGAGGCTGTCTGGTAGCTTGATAGGAACCTGTGTCTTTGAGTTGACAGTCCTCCTTTTGTGCCCTGTATACCTGCAAAACTTCAAAGATTAACTGATTTTTTTCTTCTTGTTCTCTTTTCCTTTTTTATTTTTTCTTTTTTTGTTTTCTTCTTTTTTCTTTTTTTTTTAAAGAGACAGCAGGGGCGCCTCAATGAGGTTTTCGCCCCTACCACCTGCCTTGGGCACCTTGAAAAGGTTTTCACCCAAGGATCTTTTATTCCCATTCTCTTTTTTTTAGAGAGACACCAGGAGCGCCTCAATGAGGTTTTCACTCCTACTACCTGCCTTGGGTGCCTCAGAAAGGTTTTCACCCAAGGATTTTTTTCCCCTTTTTTTTCTTCTTCTTTTTTTTTTTTTTTTTTTTTTTTTTCAGAATATGAAATGAGGCTCGGGGTGTGCCCAAAACAGAGGCAAAACTCTTTTCTATGACCAGCACAGATTTTTCCATAGTTTTGATGAACTCTTGCCTTGACAGAGGCTTCCTGTAGATCTTGAGTCGATGCCCATTAACGAGCATGGGGATGGATTCTTCATCAATAGTTCGGATAAGAACAGAGCCATTATCATTACACTTTTCTACTGCATATGGTCCTAGCCACCTCGTTCTCAGTTTTCCCTTGAAATCCTTATGTCTGGAATCATATAGCAGCGCCCAATCTCCCGGCTAGAATTGTTTGTCATTGAGGTGCCGGTCATGCCACACCTTCCTCTGAAGTTGAGTCACTTCTGAGTGGAGGAGGGTCTGCATTCGAAGTTCATCCAACCCATTCAGCTGCATTAAACTTTCTTGTTGAGCATGGCTGAGATCTAGGTCCAGCTGAGCTACCATCCTCAATGTGTTGTACTCAAACTCGATTGACAGCAAAGCTCTCTTTCCATAGACCAGCTCGTAGGGTGTGAAACTGGTTGTGGTCTTCCAAGTGGTGTTGTAGGCCCAGGTGGCCTCAACCAAGCAAGCTGCCCAATCCTTTCTACTGCTGCTCACCACCTTGGTCAAGATCCCCTCTAATGCTCTACTGGTGACTTCCACTTGCCCATTCGCTTGAGGATGATATGGGGTGGAATTCCTATGCTTGATTCTGTGATGAGAAAGCAGATCTTCAATCAAATTGGAGGTGAACTAGCTTCCTTGATCGGTGACTATCTCTCTTGGGTAGCCAAATTTGTAGAAAATGTTTTCTTTTAAGAACTCGGCCACCTTTTCTTCTGTTACTGCTTTGATTGCTTTGGTCTCTACCCACTTTGTCAGATAATCTGTGCACACAATGATGTAAGACTTTTGCCTTGAAGAAGGGTTGATAGGGCCCACAAAGTCCATACCCCACTTCTCAAATGGCTCAAGAGTCACCTGAGGTTGG
>APFE031232219.1:88474-110849 GCA_000404065.3 Pinus taeda | reverse complement strand
GGGATGGTCTTCCTCACACACGAAACATACCTCTACTGAGTGTAATGGGCACTCATTCTTGGGGTGCTTCCTTGTGCATCTAGGACAAAAAATGGCCAAAGCCCTCTTAGCTTCTTGTTTCTTCTACTGAATTCTGAAGGTATCAAGTTGCATGGCAATGGTCTCTCTCATTTCACTCTTAAGATCTTCCATCTCGTTAGCAAACTCATGCTTGGAGAGAGAGGTACTAGCTGAGAGATGACTTCCCCTACTTCTCTTCCGGGCCACCCTAGAATGGTTTCTAAACACAGTCTTTATGTCCTCATAAGGTAGTTTTTAGATATCTCCTCTAGCCAGCAGGTTAAGGGTGTCCAAAAGGTCTTCAGGGACTCCTCAGAGCAGAACCAACTTCAGAGATTCCGGGTCAAGTGTGCACCTAGCCCGTTTATAACTGAGTTGGAATATTTCCTCATAGTCTTCCAAAGATTCATCACTTCCCATGGTCATCTGAAAGATTTCCCCCTTTGTTTCCTTGGACCTGCAGTAGTCTCTGTACTTGGCGTTAAAAGCTTGTTGCATTTGAGCCCAAGTAGTGATACTGTTTCCAGGTAACCCCATGAACCAGCATAATGCTGCATCCTTGAGGGTAGAGGGAAAGAGTTTCAGCTTTTTCTCATCCTCAGCATAGTCATAAGTTCGACAAAGGACAAAAAACTCAAACAAGAAGGTATCAGGGTCCTCAGAAGTCAGACCATGGAAATGAGGTAGTGCAGAGGGAATTATGTTTTTCATTTTGATGTCTCCATTGGTCTCTCGAATGGGAAAGGCACCCTCTATTCTCTCATCTTCTCTTCTACTGTTTCGGTTTTCAGCCATGGCTGCAGATGGAATGGTTTCTAACTCTTCTTCTGCTATAGGATCTTCGTATATCTCAGGAGGTTCACCTATAGGTTCTTCTGGCTCACTGTCACCAGAGAAAAGAGAAAGTTGACTCAGTGATGTGGTGGGGGTGTTGGGTAAGAATTTGTCGGTCTTATCTCTGTTCCTACGAGGCATGAAATGGAAAGACTTTTTCTTGATTTTTGTATTTTTTTCCTTTGTACCTGCAAAACTAAAATAGGTTGAACTGCAGCTAACTATCTTACTGAAAGGAAAATTTGGAATCGAAATGCTAATCTATGAAAGTAGAATTGAAATTCTAATCTATGCTTGCGGAATTGAAATGCTAATATATGAAAGCAGAATTGAAATTCTAATCTATGCTTGCAAAATTGAAATTGCGGAATTTGAATGCTAATCTACGAAAGCAGGAAATGTCTATTCTAATTTTGCGGAAATGAAATTGCAGAATGGAAATGAACTAAACTACTTAGCAGAAGTTTGTAGTAGAAAATAGAAGAATAGAAACAATCACCAATACTCTGATGCTTCCCCGACAACGGCGCCAGAAAGATGGTGGGCTCCAGTATTGCAGCGATAATGTTGCAACTCTTGCGACTCCCTTATTTACTTTTATCAACCCGGTTGTTCGTAACAAACTTGGAAGCGACGGCGCTGTATGCACAAGTACTAGCTCTTCTCGCAGTTGTCACTTGGTCAGCTAGCACAAGTCTGCTAGGGCTTTATCCAACTTATATAAGTTCTCAGAAGAAGCTTTTAGATGATGGATGAAAGCTAACTCAAAGGGGAGCTAATATACTTGCGGAAGAAACTGGAAGCCAAAGAGGAATGCAAACCCTAGCAAACCCTAATTCTACCAGCGAGTTCTATTGATGCAAAAATGAGAATGCAAACTACTGAATGAGATGCCATTGACTTCAAAAATGGAAAATGCACATGTCTTAGACTACTTTTGTCCTAGAATGTATCTTTTTGTATTTTATGATTAAGTGTCGATTTTCACATGCATGTGCTTGAACTGTGCTTCACTGTGCAGGAGTGGATCAAGGAAGAGGAATGCTTGGAAATGGTTGGAGAGGCTCAGAGGGGGTCTAAGGAGTCCCTAACACTCTTCCCTAGAGTCTCACAAGGTTTGGCTATCAGGAAACCTCACTTGTGAGCTTCTACAGGAAGTCTGCAGGGGTTCTACAGGAAACTTCAGGATTTCTACAGGAAACTTCAGAATTTCTACAGGAAACTTCAAAACTTCTACAGGATGTTTGGAAGTTAGTTTTTAGGAGGTGGATGAGTGAGGGAAGGTGCATGGATGGATCTAGAGGTAGGATAGGGGTCTAAACATGGCCTAAGGACTGGTGGGTGGTTCGGAGGAGAGGTGTAGAAGGCTGACTTGGCTCGAAGATGGCTAAGGCAATGATGAGCAAGGAGGTAAGGTTTCGTAGACACAAGGGATAGATGGGAAAAGGGTAGCTTAGATACGAGATAGAATAGGAGGCTTAGATGATTCTTTGGGAGGATGGATGAAGGAAGAAGATGCCTTGCACGGTGGGCCTTGATCAATTCTACAAAAACCTGTAAATGATCAAATCCTAAACTAGTCTATTCTATCCATCAATCAACATAAATGAGCAGCAACTTTATTCGGTAAGAAAACCTTGTACACCATCTATGTAAAGAAACATTTCAGATGTCCAAACCCATGACTAATCTCTGCAAATAAAACAAGAACACTAAAAGATTGCATAAACAGCAAACTAGTGTTTTTGTGAGGCAGCACTGTTTCCTCAATTTCGACCCCAAATCCAATAAGGCCGAGGTGAAACCAGGAGTGAGGTTGTCTCTTTTCCTTGGACATATTGCTGTTATTATCCTACCAAAACATCTAAACCAAAGTCATTCATAAACAGTGATCTATTCCAGCATCATAATGAAATCTACTTAACAACAATGTGCTCAAATGCATAAAAGAGAAAAACAGTGATACGTAAAGGAAAAGAAATAATACAGAAAGGAGGTCCTAGGCTCTCAGATTGGGCCCAACCCTGAGAGCTTTGGCTCCTATGAAAAACTCATATTTGATAGGAAACCAAATTGCTTCTCATTATCCAAAAAGAATCATAACAGTTATGCCAAAAATGGCTACAAAGGAACAAAATAAAGCTGCAGCACTAAGGTGCAAAGTACACAATAGGTTCAAAAGTCTTTTTACGAAGACTAAGGCCTCAACATTTATAGATAACGAGGGACCTAGCTGGCCTCCTCAATCTGTGGAACTCGGCTGTCAAACTGTGAGTCAAACAGTCCCTTTCTAAATGCTGATTGGTTGCCTTCTAGATTCGGTTTGGTGGTCTTTGGAGCTCGGGGTTGGAGGTGAAAATCCCGAGGAAGGGTCATTGAATGCCATAGGCACCCCTCCTTCAAGTCCTCACTTCAGTCTTGGCTGCCTTATAGCTCATGATTGCCTTGAATTTGCTCTAATATACGTCAAAAACCTGAAATAGACACGTGTTAACCACCTAGGAAAAGTAACTTCCCCTATTCGTACCAAAGACACAAACATACTAAAAATAATGCATAAACTATAGAAAATGATAGATTTGAACAAGGGCTGAACAATGAAAATCAGGCCAAATGAGCCCAAATTGTTACCAATTTTGGGGCTCAACAACTGATCAATGTTGAGCACAAGGTGACCTATCAATAATGAAAATAGGGTTATAGTGTGGCTCTAGGCCTGCCCTCAAAGCAATATGTCGTCGTCGGTAAGGACAAGCCGACCAACAAGAAGTCAATGGAGACCTTCTCAAGGGCAAGAGAAAAGGACTAATATAACTGATATGATGACAAACAAGACACTGACAACCAGGGATGGCCAACTGAAAAATAGGTCAAGAGACACTACAGAGAGGCCAACTCAGGCTTACTTCCCTTGAACAAAATCATGACTCAATCATGACTATGTGGAAGCATATGATAACTTTGTATAAGTCTGTCATGCAGGAGGCACGAGCGAACTCTCCTTATGATTGGAAGAGATAACCAATCACAGGAGAACTGACTCAATAACAAGGTTAAGGCATACCTAAGTCAAACTAAATCCCACCCAAAATGGAGGGGAGACTTTCTTTTGAGTGCTTTGTTCAAGGGTGACACAATTGACTCTACCTACCAACAATATATGAAAATGTTGTCCCATTCCCGCTCTTTTTTGGAATATATAATTTTTTTGTCTTTTTCTTTAAGCTAGAAAAAGAATAAAAGAATACTATAGTATAGTGGAAAGAACGAGTGTTAGTGAAACATATTATCTAGTTCTTGGGATGGAAATAATTCTATGCTCAATTCAGGGAGGAAAAATTGGTCAAGGACACTCAAAGGGATGTTCCTTCCATGGGTCAAAGGGTGTGTCAAGTTGCAGCAACTATGCGATTGCAATTTTGAGTTTGCAGAAGACATGGTAAAAAAGTCATTTAAACACGAGTCCAAGTGAAGCCGGCTGAAGGCCAAAAGGTGCAAATAGTCGAAATGCAATGCAGTAATACAACTCAACACAAAGGAACCTCTAGGGTCTGTTATAGACATTTTTGGGCACTGAAACCCCAATCATACATGTCCATAAACAAAGGGCTTCTATGTCCCTAAAAGTGTTGCTTCACACCCTAAAAGAAAAGGGTCAGTTGATCACATCATCTCCCAGAAGTTCTCCATGGAAAACTACTCAGAACTAGTCAAAACTGGACCACACAGATTGCCCAGTGCAGAGGGTGCAATGCATCCCACCTACTCACTGTAAAAAGTGTGATGCATACTGGAAAGCCCTTTTGTAGGGTGAGATGGGTGAGATTAGATAAATGGCAGAGACAGTTTGCAAGGTGGATGATCATGGAATCTTCCAGAAACTTCTCCTGTGACACTTGCCTCTCTGAATTCGCCTAGGGATGAGTAAGAGATCATCAATCTCCAAGTGGAATCAAGAACTATCAGAGAGAGGACACTAATCAAAATCCTAGAAGCTAACTCACCCCCTGCAAACTTCTATATATGGATCCCTCATCACAAAGATCTAGAGGCTAGAATCTTGTATCTTGTAAGGAAGTATTCTTGGTTTCCTGGTGCAATATCATAGTGTTGGGTGGTCTAAGCTTTTCATGAGGTGAAGAAGGGTTTTCATGCTAGGAGGATGACGTTGGGTCAAAACAATTGGTTGTAATACTCTTTTCTATTCTTGATATTAATAAAGCTATTCAAGTTTTCCTCCACATTCTTGTATGTTAGATAATATATGCATTTTTTTGGTCAATATATATCTGGTCCTATATTGTTTATGATTTTAGATCTTGGTTCTTCGATAGTATTATGCTGCTTTGATTCCACAGGTGCTCTTTGAAGCTAGGTAAGTGAAGGAGCAACAAAGATCTGTCACAAGGGAGAGGAACCAAGCAAGGAACCAAGCGAAAGACTGAGGTTGGTGTCCTTTGTTCCCCTCTTATCTACTTCTCATAAAGGAAAGCGAAAGTAGTTTTGGTTTGTTTGTTTCTAAGATAGCTACCCATCTTAGTGAGACTAGCAACTCAGAGTGGACACTAGATTTCCCGATAAAAAAATGGTGATTCCACTGGGGAGCGAATAGCTTGTTTGCTTGTCTATATTTGTTTGTTTTATAAACCTACATATGGAGCCTAAAGTCAGGCTAGCTAGCCTTCGAATTGCATTTTCTATGCAAATGCAAATTACATCAATGTTGCTTCAGTCTATCTCTAGGTTTTGTTTATAAACTGAACAATCAATTTGCAAACATTCTAATTTCCTTGGTGGTGGCTCTAGTAACCTCAATAGATCAACCCCTGTGATTTATATTTACTGAACATCACTTGCTCGGCCTAAATCCCCAAACTAAGCTGCAAACTATCATCAAGAACCAAGTTAAAGTCTTGTCCTGGTACCATCACACCCTCTCTTCAAGGAAATCTGGATGCATCGCACCTCCCATGTGCAGTAGGTGGGATGCATCCCTGTTTCCTTGTGTAACATGTGCGATGATCAGATAAGGCTAATTTTGCCTTCAGACTTCGGTTTTTCTTCACTCTCTTCAGCTCTATTCAGGAGTTTTGTTGTCTGTGATCAGTATACCACTATGGAAACCCCCTTCCTGTCCATCATTCCACCTCCATTGTGCAAAGAACTATGAATGTTTTTGTGTATTGTGTGCCATTTTCAGTTCTCTTTTACAAAGAAGTAGCATAATCGAACTGTCGTTTCTTGATTTGGAAGTGTCGCAAGGGTTGTTTTCAGTCATAGAAAAGAATCCTATTGTTCTAGATGGTAAATTGTACTGTTACTCTTGTATTTAATTTGAATTAGTAGTTTTTCAAGTGTCGAAAACAATTTTCAATTCGAAATCGCAAAGTGTCTTCATTAACTTCCTTTCATTTTGAAGATAAATTTGTTAGTATTGTCGCTTTGAAAAGATAATTCAGATTTGTACTCAGCATTCTTTTTGTCATTCACACATTAAGAAAGCAGAAAACAAATACATGCATGTGCATTTGCATTTAGACTGCTTGTTGGTTTGATTTAGGACAGTGCATCTAATGTGTGTTGTGTGCTCTATGTTGAAAGAATCTCATTTTTCTTTCCTTAGTAGCTAGGATTTTCATTGCAAAAAGAAGATTAAACGATTGTTTATCATCTTAGATTTCATTTTAGGAATTGTATATCTACATCACGCAGTGAACTTGAAAGGCAAACTTCTTAAGAAAGATCAATTGTAAAATAAATTCAATGAACATAAAAATGCTTTGCAACCTAACACACAACATTTAGAAGTCTAGGCTAGAGAGGTATTCTGGCGCCGTAAATCCTAGTAACTATCGCTTTCATTGCTGGTTGGGTGATTCCTCCTCTTTGAGACGACAAGTGCCAGTACGGACTTGTACTCCCATGTACCATCGAGTATATATTGGGATACCACAATAGGTTATATCCTTTATCCTTAGGAAGCCATGTCTGCCACCCTATTGATCGCAATGAACTGAACATAGCATTCGGGAAGATTGACTATTGTACCATAAAAAGTATTCTACAGTTTTGCGATTGGTTTGGTAATCCCTCTGTCTAGATTGATAGAGTAGTCTCCTTCGTTCCTTTTCAAACTCCTTAAAGGAAAAGGTCCATCTGAACACTTGTCACTTCAGGCTCTTTAAAAATCGAAGGCAACTAGAGTCATCTTTTGTTTTTTCCCGACTCTTAAAAATTGAAAAAACAAGTTCTGTCAAAGTGTTTAAAATTTATTTTAATCGGAATAATATCACTATTCCCACATTGGTCATAGGTTGAGGAAAATGGAGTCTATCAACCAAGGATTTCCCCTTGGAGGAAATCCTAGTCCATTCTCCTCTTGGGGAGATGTTGGTGCACCTCATATGGCCACATTGTCACTTCCAAGATTGACAATTGGCTTGCCAATATGGCTCTTCTCTACCTCTATCGTTCAAAAACCGTGATTCCTAAGTAATCAAGTTAGCAAGTAGATGATACTAGAGTTACCCCCAACCTTATACTTCATTCATTTCTCCCTCTCCTCCTTCCTCTTCGCTTGATGAAGCTGGTAAAGCTGGAAATCAAGTAACTAAGAAGGAGAAGAAGGGGAAGGAGAAGAAATAAAAGAAGAAGAAGGAGCCAAAGGCAAAAAGGGTCAACCATGCATCGTCTAGCAAAAATCCACACACTACACCATCCAAGCCTAAATCTCCATGTGTCATTTGCAAAGGAGACCACTATCATCGAGATTGTCCTTGCATTCCTCGAATCTTAAGGGAGTGGTCTCCTCGTTTTCACAATCCGGTGTCATCAACCTCTGATCATTTTGAAAGCACACCCTCAACTAGTGAAAGTGAAGTATCTAGGTAGAAAAGGAAATGTAAATTTCCTTGTAAGTTGTGTGAAGGTGATCACGTCATCCACCATTGTCCCTTCCTTGATGAAGCTAAAAGAGTTTTGGATAATCGTCCTGCTTCATCGCTATGGCTTCTTCCTAGATATAATAAAGTCTTGCCGAGTCCATCACTAGTTGAAAATCTGACTGACACGCCATTGTGGTCAGTCGAAGCATCTATAATTGAAGATAAACCCTCTGAATGCACACCAGATGAAAGTCAAAAGGTCGAGGCGGCAGTTGACCGGGTCTTGCCTTCAGAAGGTCCATCTTTAGATGATACAGTCAATGAAGAGAATGAGAATGACACCATTCAAATTATTTTTGTAAACATGGACTCCGATGAACATGGGGGCAATCCTCCTATTCCTTTACCGTAGGGAGGAAGTTCGTCAGAGTCGTATCCAGTCGTCTATTCAGTCCCACCTCCAACTGACCTAGTCGTTTCCTTCAATTGGAATCTCCTAGGCAGACCTTGTTTACTACCTAATGTACCATTCTAAATCATTGTACAAGCTTATAGGATGGTCATGGTTGGTACCATCATAGATGAAGGGGCTTCTGTGAGCATCCTTTCCTCAACTTCTTGGAAAGTGCTTGGTTTGCCATCACTTTTTCCTGAGATAAGAAATCTGATAGGCTTCGACAAAGGAACCAGTCGATCATTAGGGATCCTTCCAAACATGCCTATTACTTTGAGAAGAAAAAATGTTTATATGAACGTAATGGTAGTCCAAGTACCTCTAGACTATAATCTACTCCTTGGGCATGACTATATTTATAGCATGGGAGCGATTGTCTCCTCACTCTTTAGAGTAATGTGTTTTTTGCATGAAGGTCGAGTGGTCTGGATCATAGACCAGCTTTCGTTCCCCGGCTCACACATAGCTAATAGTCAAATGCCATCCCTAAATGGTCTTTCCGCGCAAGGAATGTATCATCAATCTCCAGTTCGTCCACCTGAAGAACGCGAGTAATTCGGGGGACATGACTGAAACCTAGGGGGCATGCACCCTGGCCTGCTTTGGCAGGAAAACTTTGGGTATAGAGTAGGTTTCTGCGAAGGATATATGACCGGTCCGACACCCTTCCATATAGGCAGATGGGATTAGACTGGAATAAGATACCTCCGTTAGAAGATAGACCTTTCCAGATAGAACAAATGTTTTTTCTGCAAATTGAAGGGTAATCTAGAAAAGGTATGCCTTTCCCGATAGAACAAATGTCTTGTCTACAAATTGAAGGGTAACCTTGAAACTCTACTTCGCTATACCTAGGGGCATGCAAACCTTTTTGCATGAAAGTGAAGAGTGACCATTTATTTTCGTAGTTTGTAGATTATCAACCCTTTAAACTCATAGGATTGGTCGTTCCTAGCTTGCATAAAGAAAGGACACGGAGCAAAGCTTCGAAAGGTGCAAGCTCCACAAAAAAGGAATCTATCAATGAGATGTCCTTATTATATGAGTGGCACGAGTAGTTTTTATGTGAAGTTCAAGCTCGTTAAAAATTAAACCTAACTAGTGAGAAAATGTTTCCCCCAGAGTTTAAGCTCATTAAAAAATGAACCAATCTCCAGTAAATAACCATTGTGAATGCATTATAATAAGCTTTTGAGCCTTGTTCATGTTCTCATCATCACCTCCACTCTGTTTTAGCTGATTGTACACCTCCATTTGATTGTTTACCCTTTTTGAGGAACATATGCGATGAGTGATTCTGTTATCCATCCTTATGACACTACCATGATTGGAAAATTCCAAACCTTGCCTAGTGTTAGAGCCTAGATTTACCTCAGGCTGAGAAAGGTAAGCTTCTAGGTCCACATCAAACCATGCTCAGCCTCGTAGCTAGCCCTACAAGGACAGGAGAGGGCTCTCTCCAAGTCGATCTCGGCAAAAGACAATCGATGGAGCTTGAGATGACTGAAATAAAAGCTAATTTTAGGCTAGGTATGAAGTACAAGGATTTTATTTGAGTTTGTGGGGATTTTGTGTTGGAAACGGGGAAAGGAAAATTAGGCTCGGGGATGAGGAACAGTTTCTGTAGAGTTCTGATTGGGGCAAGGAAGGAAATAATTTTGATGCTTTAAAATGAATGAATGGATGGATGGGACTGGTGAGGAGCTAAGGAGAGCAAGAGAGTTTCAAGAATTCTCCTTAAATAGATGAAAAAATGGAAAATTAAACAAATTCAAAGGCAGAGCGTAGCAGTTAATGGATTCTACCTTGATCACTTATTTGTTCAAATTCAGAAGAAGAGATAGGAAAATGATACACATAACAATAATGAACTTACAATTACTTAGATAAGAACACCATCAAAACATAAAGCCACATGGATCCCAAACAGTGTTGTAAAACCCTGGTCTTTCCTTAGCCAAAAATGCAGAGATAGAATGTACAATGATATGCCAAGCAATCCCAAGTGTCCAACCATGAAAATGACTTAGAAAATACATGATATAGAATATCCCAACCCATTCCCTTACCTCTAGGGGTTGAGCTCATCATTCTAGGAGTTGTTTCAACCAATTCTAAACCAAGCACTAAAATCTAGGCAATCAAAACAACTTGCCTCTATAAGGTAGGAAAGTGATTCATTCATTAAATTTTCACTTTTTAGTGAATGAATCCTCTAGAACAAGTAAAATTATGCCAATATTACATCATGTTCATTAAGTTACATCAAGATAGTTCAATAATTACATCAAGAAGAAAAACTAGTCAAAAAGGCCGAATTTCTGAGCTGGAAAGTGAAAAATTGGGCAAAAGTCCTCTATTTGCCCCGCCAAATCCTCTATGCATCGCGCCATTTTCGAGTTGTGTTTGAGGCACTTCCTGAAGTCCAAATTGAGCCAAATATAGATTTTTGGAAATCCCTATCTATCTACTTTCCAACCCAAGTGGAATGTTTCAATTGGGTTTCCATTTGCCCCTCCAAAACTTCAATTTCCCAAGACTGCTTCCTGTGTGTCAAAATAGGGGCAGTGAGGTCATTTTTTGAGTGTTTTTGACCTCTTGGGGACTCAAAACTTGCCCAAAATTCTTGGCCATGCACCAACAACTATGATTTTTCATGCGGAATCCATAAATGTAAACTTTTTGTGATTTGGAGCTCCCTAGAAAAAGCGCGTGCCACGTGGCGTGGTGCATAGGGAGGCAAAACCCTATTTTTTAGTGTAAAAAATTCTCAAAATGAAAAATTTGCTCCAAATTTCTTGAAATTTGGGCTGGACCTTCTTTATCAAGATCTATGATAGGTAAAGAGGCTTTGGCCAATATTTGAATTCCTTCATCCACTTTTTGCCTCCTTAATGCTCTCTTCACCTTGATTGTCATTTTGCAAACCAAGTTCCAAGACAAGTAATGATATGTCTGCCACCTTGATGAAGCCTCCTAGGTGCATGTCCTTCCAAGGGTGAGTCACTTTTGGTTTCCACTTCATAATCAGATGAATAAATGGATGACATAACTGTTGTTGCACCATTGCCTTGGAGAAATAGATGCTGGTGGAAAAACCGTGTTGGACTGCTCTTTTGTGGTGTGATTGAATTCTACTACCAAAGGGAAAAATGCAACAAGGGATTGTTAGGAAGAGGGGTAGTAGTAGGGGATTAGGGACTATTGGGAAAAAAAAAATTAGGAGGGTTTGGGAATTTTGTATAGGGTAGGGTTTGGGGTTTTACATTTGGCAATGTATGGAAGGGAATTGGGGATAGGGATTTAGTGATTTTTTGGAGATGGGGAAGAATTAAATTAGGAAGAAATGGAATAAGGGAGAAGGGAATGATGGAAAGAAAGGAGAAATGGGATGGAAGAGTGCCTTTGGTAGCAAAACACTGATTTTGAAACCCACAACAATTTTTCCTTTGAGGTACTTTAGAAGGTAGGGTTTGATGTTTTTGTTTTAACCATTACCATTCATCAACCACCATACCCTAGCACAAACTTGGATGAAACACACAAATGGAGGCTCTATCTACTTTTGGAATGAATAATTGAAATTTGGAGGAAGATTTCAATGAATTTTAGGCTTTTTAGCCCAGTGCATCGTGCCATCTCAGTGCACCGTGCCAGTGTATTTTTTGCACTATGGAGGGCAGCCCAATGCGCTGTGCCTTCCCAATGCGCCGTGGATTTTTAAAGGAGCCTTTTGGAGGCCTTCCTGGTGTCCAAATTTGGTGAAAGATAGCTCGATGGAAATTTATTTGAGTCTACTTTCTAACCCAACTGAAATTTTTCAATTTGGAGTTCATTTGCCCTATCAAAAATAAAATCTCCCAAGACTGGTCAAAATGTGCCAAATGAGGCTGCCTCAAGGTAGAGTGCTTTTGTAGCCAACTGTTGAAGGTATTTTTCAACTCCAAATTGAGCTTAGTATAGATCATTGGAAATATATTTGTGTATAGTTATCATTTTACTCATCAAGCAAGTCATTTGGCCAACCAAGCTAGGAGAAAACTTAATTTTTCCAAGGTCACTCCAGAGGTGCATCAATTCTCCCGAGGCAACAATATTTTTGACATTTCTCTAAAACCATGAAACCTGTGTAAAATGTGAAGGAGGTTTTTCTTCCTTGGCCTATTGTGGACAAAATCCTCTCTCATGTTTCCCAAATTCATCTTTTATTGCTCAAAAACATCATTTGAGTAAAACCTACCCCGATGTGTGGAACAAGGGATTTGTTGAAATGAAGCGAAATGAAGGGGATAAGGGGCTTCTAAATTCTTGAGAAAATTTTTGGAAGTAGGGAGGGATGTAGGAAGTAGGGAAAAGTGGATCTTAGAAATTGAGTGAGGGGAAGGGGTCCAAAAGGGCTAAACACAGGCCCAACTTAGAAAATTGCCAAGTTGTAGCAAGAAACTAGGGTTTGTGTGAAAATGAGGAATTTGGGGGATTTTAGTGATGGGAAGTGTTTAATAAGGTAAATTATGGATAGGGGAAGGTGTATGAACATCATGATACAATTTTTGCCGATGATTTGACCATCCAAGAGAAATTGCCTTCAAAACCCTAGGAAAGGGAAATGAACCTTACCTAGGCGCAACTGAAGCGTGAATAAGGTGTAGAATGACCCAGTGGAACTTGAAATTATGATGAAAACCCTTTGAATGATGGTACACTTAGTTGAATGATGACATGGAACATCATTTGGAGAACTTTGACAAGGGAAAAAACAAACCCTATACCTAATACCTAGTGACCAAATTTTGCTTGAAGACTCACTAAAATGACAAAATTTGACCTTGACACCTTAAAATCATTTTGTAAGAGCATGTTTGATCACTGGAGGAAGGTTGAAAAGACTGAAACTAACACCTGGAATCAGCTGGTACCATAAATTATCACTCGTTCCTGAAAAAATGAGTCTCCTTTAAGCTCTTTTCACCTGACCCGTAAAATATGCAAAGATTGCCAAGCAATTGGCCTGTCCAGCTTGTTAAAGCTACCAGAAGTGCTATCCCTCCTCTATATTTTAATATTTTTTGACTTGAGGGATTATTACACAAAAAGATCGAGCGCTTGTCTTGTTTGGCTCGTTAAAACTATCAAAAATTCATCCCTTTCATATTATTTTATAATTTTTCGGACTTAAGGGATTACATGATGAAAAAGGATTATTGGAGTTTCCTTTCCGTCCATTTTCAGACTCTCTAAAATTGAAAAAGGACCAAGTTATAATTGTCGTTAAACTCGTTAAAACCAATAGCGACAAGCTTGTAGATATAGACGAGAACGAGTTTCACTGTCGCTAGGCTCGGTAAAACGTAGCGACGGGTTTGCCCGAAGGGTGAATTATAGAACAACCATATGTTAGCCTCCTCAAGCTTGATAAAGATAAAGAGGTACTGGTCAGAAATGACTGGGGAAAATTGGGAAGAAAACTTGAAAAAACTTTATTGGTAGCAAGTCGCTCTTGAACATGACACTTTCACTCCACGTCCGAGTTAGGTTGGGTTATTCCATTCACTGGTCTTATCGCCATTGGTCCATCGTACCATCCATCTTTGCGGTTAATGCTACCAATCCATTTCAGTGTCGCCGATATGTTCAACAGAAGTCACTCAAAGAATTCACCTGTGTCTCATCCGTTGTAATACATTCACGCTCCATTCTTTCATGACTGCCACCTTGAGCCCTGTATCATCAGATTGTTTTCACCTCCACAAAATCATTAGCTCCATTCCGTGTCGTAGATGTGGGATTCATTAAGGCCCTTCTACGATGGGTCGCTTCTTGTTGACATCAGCTCATTATCCAAGAAGTTGACCTAGGAACAACCCTTTTAGTACTTTGAAGTTTGCATGCCTCAATGGCAAGTTTCTCACTTTCAGCGACAGGTTTACATCAATGGCCTTCGATCGAGAGATTTTGCGTGGTGTTCGACGCCAAGTCCCATTTTCACATCATGCGAATTGTACTGTAGGACCTTGAGGGTCATCATCATTATCGGTGATTCCTCTCGCGCCTGTTAATGGCTTACATCATTGGCTGGTAATCAGGCGATGTCTTTCCATGCTCGACTCCAGAACATCTTTCACATGGATCGACTTGTACTCCGAGTGAATATTGAACGAGTATGAAGACCACGGATCTAGTTTCATCCATCTGGGCGGTGATATATTAAGGAAAATAAAGACATCAAATGTACATTATTGACGAACAGATGATCATCTGAATCAAAGGATGATGGCTCCATCCGAATCATGAGTCTGCTACACAGACGTTTGTCTGTCCTATGTACATGAAAATGAATTTATAAAGCTCAGCATGGTAATGCCCACCTCAGCTAGATCATGAAAAATATTACGAAGATAATGTATTGTATTGTATCTTATTACAGGTCACCTTCCAGCTCGAAAAAACTTTGGATCCTCATGATAAAGAATTTCACTCGACATCAAAAGATTAACAACCTCATGCTTTAAGGGGCAACTATTATAGAAATTTTTGGGCAATGCAACCCCAATCATAAATGTCCATAAACCAAGGGCTTCTATGTCCCTAAAAGTGTTTCTTCACACCCTAAAAGAACAAGGTCAGGTGATTACATCATCTCCCAGAAGTTCTCCATGGAAAACTGCTCAAGACTGGTCAAAACTGGATCATACAGACTACCCAGTGCAGAGGGTGCGATGCATCCCACCTACTCAGTGTAAAAAGTGCGATGCATCTGGAAATCCCTTCTGTAGGGTGTGATGGGCGAGAGTAGACAAATGGTAAAGGCAATTTTCAAGGTGGATGATCATGGAATCTTCCAGAAACTTCTCCTGTGACACTTGCCTCTTTGAATTCGACCAGGGATGAGTAAGAGATCATCAATATCCAAGTGGAATCAAGAACTATCAAAAATAGGACACTAATCAGAATCCCAGAAGCTGACTCACCCCCTGCAAACATCTATATATGGATCCCTCATCACAAAGATCCAAAGGCTGCAATCTTGTATCTTGTAAGGAAGTGTTGTTGGTTTCCTGGTGCAATATCATAGTGTTGGGTGATCTAAGCTTTTCATGAGGTGAAGAAGGGCTTTCATGCTGGGAGGATGATGCTAGGTTAGAACATTTGGTTGTAATCCTCTTTGCTATTCTTGATATTAATAAAGCTATTCAAGTTTTCCTCCACATTCTTGTATGTTAGATAATATATGCATTTGTGTGGTCAATATGTATCTGGTCCTATATTGTTTATGGTTGTAGATCTTTGTTCTTCGATAGTATTATGCTACTTTGATTCTGTAGGTTCTCTTTGAAGCTGGGTAAGTGAAGGAGCGGAAAAGAACTGTCAGAAGGGAGAGGAACCAAGCAAGGAATCAAGCGTAAGACTGAGGTTGGTTTCCTTTGTTCCCCTCTTATCTACTTCTCATAAAGGAAAGTGAAAGTAGTTTTGGTTTGTTTGTTTCTAAGATAGCTACCCATATTAGTGGGACTAGTAGCTCCGAGTGGAACTAGATTTCCCGATAATAGGCTATAAGGCCAGAACAAAGTGAAGAAGTAAAGAGGAATGAGTCTTCAACACAAAAGTCATGGCGGGACTAAAGAGGACTCCCAAGCCTACTCAATAGAACATCATGGGAAACAAATGTCAGTGAGATGCTAACTATGATGCCCATGTAAAGGATGGCTCTACCATTGTGTCATGATTTAAAAATCGGCAAGTGAACATGGTTTACTAACCATAACACGATGGGATCGACCCTATGGCAATTGTATCAACAAATGGAGGCTAGTATGCAAGATGAAACCGAAAAAATGGTTTCCCTAACCTATTTACCAGTGAGTAAATGATAAATGCCATGAAAGGTCAGTGGTCATGGAACTGAAAACGATCTCGAAGAAGTGTCCAAAATGCCCTAAAAAAACAACCTATTCCCGCCAATCCAAGCCCACAAGTTAAAATATTCATGAGACGAAAAAAATCAAGGTTTGAAAAAATTTGACAATTTCAAAGCTTATAAAATGACCTTTTGACTCACCATTTGTGTCATTTGTGTTGAGAGCAAAAGCTGCAGAGAAAAAAGAGCAAACTTTCCCCCAAAATAATTGGACCATTCCAATTGGATCAAAATCATCAAGTAACCCCCAATTCAATCTTGCATTACTTTATGATTGTTTTTAGAAATTTTTATAAAGGTTTGATCGTAGGAATTTATGTTAAAAATTTCAACGCGGTGTATGCGCAGGTTGGATATTATAGACCCATGTATACAAAGGCCCTACATGCAACTGTGTGTGAAAGGGACCCGCGTATATGCAGTTTGAAATTTCAAGACGAAAATCTAATGGTTGGAACTCAATTTTCTTTCAAGATGACAGTCACATGGAGGGAGAGGGAGCATACTACCATCGATAATGAAGTTATGAATGATCACCAAGCCTTAGATGCATTGAGGGGATGTGGCTTGTTGAAATTTTTCAAAATGCGCAATATGAAGGCCAACACCCATTTGCTAGAAATGCTAATACACTATTGGAGTATTGAATATCATGCATTTATGATTGATAAAATGCCTTTGAGGATAGAGGTGTGTTAGAGTCGGTCTAGTTGTCCTTCCATCAGAGATCAAAGCTCTTTTTTGCATTTCATGTTTTAGGTGTCCCACTAGCTTTCATTAGTTGCATTTCGTTAGGCATGCCATAACTCTGATGGAGTGGTCTGTGTTATTCATTCCCCTCGTGCATATCACTGCTCGTTTAGGTTAAGTCATAAAGCTTCACAAGTCATATTCTAAATTTTTTCTAGGTCTAGGGTTTGAGTTAATTTAATCTTGAAAAGTCTTAGAGGACTAGTAGGATAGAGGGATGCCTTTGATAGATCATCACTTCAATAATTCTCACCATTGTATAGCTAAATAAGGACTTCTCTTCAAAACTCTGTTTTGAAGACAAGTCGCCACCTCATTTTTGTAAATATTGTAAATATTTTCAGTTCTTCAATTGTTCAAGTGCAGCCCTGGTCTCCTTTGTTGAAGCATATCAGAGCTATCCCTGCAAAAAATTATCAGAGAAAATCATCATTTCAACCTATTTTATGAAGGAAACCAAAAAGATCAGAGCCTACTAATTTTGAAAATGTGTCAACAACCAAACATAAGAAAAATGGGTTTTCATTGAGCAAAAATTAAAATGGATGCTATATCAAATCATTTCTCCTCATTTGTAACCTTTTCCACATTTTTAGAGCTAAGAGAATCATTCAAGGGCGATTTTTCAAGTTTGAGGGAAGTTTGTGAGTATTTGGGTCAGCTTCAGGGCGCGCGGCGCATCAGCATAAGCGCGCAGTGCACCAGAGGTGCGCGACGCATCAGATCACCTTTTGCTGTGTAATTTAACACAGGCGCGACGCACTCAGAGCGCGCGGTGCATTTGGTAAAGCGTGTGACCCATAGGGTTTATGCCTGAAATTCACCAAGAAATCACTCAAATCACCTCTCCTCACGCCCAAATTCTCAACATTTTGATAAAAAGACAAAAAGTCAACAGTCAACTTTTGGCATACAGTTTTATATCAGCAAATATATATATTCCAGCCACCTTGTTGTTAAAGAACATGTCAAAGACCGAGTCAATATATGAGTAGGATTATGATAGTGACTCTACAGCGGAGGTCAATGTGCCTAATGTGCCACAAAGGTATCACATGGGTGGCAAGAGTGGACAGCATGTTAGGGAGGAGCCTACCTCTTCGGCTCAATTGGAAGCTTGCCTGCTCGTAATGGATTGTTTTCGACGCCTAACATGTTACCAATATTGTGAGATGATATCACAAAATCAGCATCATCGGGAACTGGTCCGTCTATTTGTCCTTAACTTACAAGATGGTAATGTGAACCTTGCCAGAGTGGATTTCACTTTCTCACCCGACACTATTTCTCAGGCCATTGGGATACCAAATGTGGGGGAGGAATGGAGTAAACACCAGATGCTAGACAGATATTATTATGAGCCATATGTCAAGCCCACATATATGAGACACTTGAGCGTGGACTTTCCTTTCAGATACCTGAAAGATGAGTTTGCATCATTGATGAAACTCATCATTCGGTATTTCAGCTGTGAGGGCAGATTTTCACATCTCTATGCGTACCATGTATGTTTTTTGATGCATTTCACAAGGGTATGTATGATGAGCATTCCGTTTTTCATGTGTCAAAACATAGAGAGGATGGTACCCTTAGTACAGAGGAGGACCCCGGCACATCAGTACACGAGCATATATCACTATGCATTGATCAAAATCATAGTGATGCATCAGTTGGCACAACAGGGTATTGCTTGGGAGGATTTCATCTCCCGTGATTTCTTTTCCGTGCTACAGCCTCCTCCAGAGATCGTCCATGATGAGGGAGGGCCTTCACAGCAGTTTGAAATTCATGAGACCGAGCATGTTGATGCTCCAGCATATGTGACATATCAGAAAGGCCCCAGGGCCTTATTTGCAGCTGCACGACGAGTACTATCTCCACCCAGGGTGGAAGGGGTCTCGTTGACATCATCAACAGAGTGAGTATTATCTCCCCATCATGTGGAAGGGGTCTCGCTTCCATCTACAACACAGGTACAGAGTCAGGGCAGGGGCAAGAGACGCATGGTTGATGAGGGTCCTTCAGGAGTTTAGGATACCGGTATCATTGATGTTGATGCTAGTTCGCCCAATTTAGAGCTCAAGGAAATTATCTGAGAGAAAAGGGCCGAGAATGAGTCGCTGCAAAAGAAATTGCAGATGGCTAAATGGGTGATCAACTACTTAGAGCAGCGCAACAAACAGTTGGAGGATGAGCATGAACTTTATGAGCTGCCCAAGATTTGGGAAGACCGGGAATTGGCTCGTAGGAGACCCGGTGATTTGACAGCTATTGATCGGGAATCAATGCTGATCTGGGTGAATACTCACTTGGAAAAGTTTTTGTTGAAGGAAAAAAGGGACAAGAATATGCTTCGCCACATGAAGACTCACTATTGGGCTTGCATGCATGTTTACAAAGCGAGAATGAAGATCCTTAAAAGGCGTTTGAGTAGAGCACAAAAACAACGCAAAAGGCCTGATCCACTTCGATTTTTGGCGGAGGCTTCACTGGTTGAGCATGATACATGATGGAGGGTCTTCACTCCAATTTTGGGCAAATTTGGAGAAAATTTTGTTGTTTCAAAATTTTTGGCTTGCAAAACAGGTTTTTGGGTTCTATGCGTCGTGCTCAGCATGCGACCCACAAGATGGAGAGGTCCAAATCACAGGTGGCTTACATTTTTGGATTTTTCATGATGAAATACACATCCTCAACAATTGCCAAGACATTTCATCAAGTTTTGGGTCATCAAAAGCTCAAAACACATCATGAAAATCACCTTTCTGCCACTTTTTGCATGAGGAGGAAGTACTTCTGGGAGAATCCACTTGTGGAGGGTCAAATGGAGACCAAATTGTGAAATTCAACTTGGGTTGGAAAGTAGACATCAAGGCCTTTTCAACAAGCCAAACTGAGTGCACTTTGGATGCTAGGAAGTGCCCCAAAAGTAGCTGCAAAGGCGTGCGCCGCACATGGCTCAGGCACGCAGCGCACAGGGTATTTTGACTCAGTTTTCCTCCTCAGCTCAGCGAATCAAGCCAGTTTCACTTGTTTTGACTTGTGATGGGATTTTTCACCCTCGTTGATGTAATTATTGGAGATTTATTTTGTTATGACACTTATTTACCTATTCTATATGATTCATTCATAAAATAGCAAAAATGTAATGAATGAATTGGCTTCCTAGCTTATAGAGGCAAGTTGTTTTGACTGCCTAGATTGTAGTGCTTAGTTTAGAAATGGTTGAAACAACTCCTAGGATGATGAGCTCAACCCCTAGAGGCAAGGGAATGTGTTAGGTTGCCTATATTATGTATTTTCTCAGTCATTTTCAGCGTTGGACTCTTGGGAATAGCTTGAGACTATATTGTACATATCTTATCTGCATTTTGGCAAAGGAAAGACCAGGGTTTTGCAGCACTATTTGGGATTCATGTGGCTTTATGTGTTGATGGTGTGTTTCTTTCAGTACTTGTAAGTTGTGTATGTGTATCGTTTTCTCTATCGAATCTTTTGTAATTAAACAAATGAAGTGTTAAGGTAGAATCCATGAAATTGCTATGCTCTTCCTTTAAATTTGTTTAATATTTTATGTTTTCTTCCATTTAAGGAGAATCCTTGAGACTCCCTTGCTCTCCTTATCTCCTCACCAGTTTGATCTACCCATCTCACTTGCTTTAATACATCAAAACAATCGCCTATCTTGCCCCAAGTAGACCTCTATAAAAGCTGTGCCTCATCCCCGCATCCAAATTTGCCTTTCCCTTGAATTCAACAAAACCTTTAAAAATCAATTCTAAACTCTTTTTACTTCATACCTAGCCTAAAATTAGTCATCAATTCGGTCATCTCGAGCCTCTTTGATTATATTTTTCCGAGTTTGACCCAGAGAGAGCCCTCTCCTATCCTCGTATGGCTAGCTATGACGCTGAGCGTGGTTTGATGTGGCCTTGAGTCTTACCTTAATTCAGCCTAAGGTAGATTTGAGCGTTAACGTAGTGGTGACTCCACTGGGGAAGAACTGGTTTGCTTGTTAGTGTTATTTTATTTATAGCTATAGACGAAGTCTGAAGTCACGCCAGGTAGCCTTCGAACTGCACATTGCTCTGCGAGTGCATAGTAGATAAACGCTGCTTCAGTCGATCTCCGGTGTAGCTTGTAATTGTAACACTTAACTTATAAATTGCCCTTGTACTTTTATCAAGTTCAGATCTGATGGTTGACAGTGAACAATGGTTAGACATCATAAGGCTAAAATAATTCACTTGGCAACTCCATTCACTGAACAATCCAGAAATTGATGCTTCATGGTGACTTTACTGCAGGGAGATCAGTAGCTGTGAGATTTTCAAAATGGACTGAATCATGAGAAGATACGCTCCCATGAGCCGAGATCACATTCCAGGTTTTCCGAATAAGATGCCCAAGGTAGATTGGTCAAGGAATCTGCCTACGTTTAACAATGATGGTAAGAAAGATGTTGCTTTACATCTAGTTAGATTTTCATATGCCATATTACAAGTTGAAAGAGATTTTCCTGAAGATTTCTTGATGAAGTATTCCTGGCCACTCGGAAGTGAAGCCAATCTTGGTATGAAAGTTTGGGCCGCCTGCTTGTATTATATGCTTAAGGATTTCAATGCCATGTTCATTGAAAGATATAGTATCTTACCCATCATTAAAAATTAAGTTCATGACTGTTGCAAACATGCTTCTACTTTATTGAAAGCCTTGAGAAATATTATGAAGATGATAATTTCATGGATGATGAGATCATGGAAGCCCTATATGAAAATCCATTTCAGCAGCATAAAGACGATCATGAAAATTTGCAGCAGAATCAAGATCAGTAGGTTGAAGGTGGCCACATGGCTGAAAATGATGAAGGAGAAGGTTTTATTCTAGATCTGTCCATAGAAGAAGACAACATGCATGAAAGTCAAGTTTCAAATTCAGAATGTGATAAATTCAAGTCAGCCATTTCAAATCTAGATTGAGATTGTGATGATGAAGACAACCTTGTTCTAAATCCCATGAAGGAGAGCTCTATTCTCAAGATCATCTGGAATGAAGAAGACAAAGTGATTGACCAAAGCCTTCATGAGGAGGTAATCTGGTCATTTCATGGACAACAAGATGGGATCTTTGTTCAGGTAAGTGAGAAATCCTCTTTTGATAACTCAGTGGAAAATGATAATTTGATTGCCATGTCATATGAAGACAATTATTGTTTGAGCAAAAGAAAACAAAAAGAATTATCTCCTTTGTCTGAAGATGAGATAGATCTACTTTTGAAAGGTCTTGTTTCAGCCAAAGCTACAACAGATTTGCAGTGCACACATGGTCAAGAAAGTGTTGGTGAAATCTCTTCCTCTTTTGAAAATGATGACGGTCTTGTAATCAGTTTTATAGATCAGCCAACAGATAATATTTTCTTTCACAAAGATGATAAGGCTGTCATGTTTGATAATCTTGAAGATTGTTTTTTTTTTAAGA
>APFE031232219.1:65446-87109 GCA_000404065.3 Pinus taeda | reverse complement strand
CAACAACCAAACATAAGGAAAATGGGTTTTCATTGAGCAAAAATTAAAATGGATGCTATATCAAATAATTTCTCCTCATTTGCAACCTATTCCACATTTTGAGAGCTAAGAGCATCATTCAAGAGTGATTTTACAAGTTTGAGGCAAGTTTGTGAGTATTTGGGTCAGCTCCAGGGCGCGCGGCGCATCAGCATAGGCGCGCGGCGCACCAGAGGCGCGTGGCGCATCAAGTCACCTTTTGCTGTGTAATTTAACACAGGTGCGACGCAATCAGAGTGCGCAGCTCGTTGGGTAAAGCGCGTGGCGCATAGGGTTTATGCCTGCAATTCACCAAGAAATCGCTCAAATCACTCTCCTCATTCCCAAATTCTCAGCATTTTGATAAAAAGACAAAAAGTCAACAGTCAACTTTTGGCACACAGTTTTATATCAGCAAATATATATATTCCAGCCACCTTGTTGTTAAAGAACATGTCAGAGACCGAGTCAATATATGAGCAGGATTATGATAGTGACTCTACACGGGACGTCAATGTGCCTAATGTGCCACAGAGGTATCACAGGGGTGGCAAGAGTGGACAGCATGTTAGGGAGGAGCCTACCTCTTTGGCTCAATTGCAAGCTTGCCCGCTTGTAATGGATTTTTTTCGGCACCTAACATGTTACCAATATTGTGAGATGCTCTCACAAACTCAGCATCATTGGGAACTGGTCCATCTATTTGTCCTTAACTTACAAGATGGTCATGTGAACCTTGCCGGAGTGGATTTCACTTTGTCACCCGACACTATTTCTCAGGCCACCGGGATACCAAATGTGGGGGAGGAATGGAGTAAACACCAAATGCTAGACAGATATTATTATGAGCCATATGTCAAGCCCGCATATATCAGACACTTGAGCGCGACCTTTCCTTTCAGATACCTGAAAGATGAGTTTGCATCACTGATGAAACTCATCATTCGGTATTTCAGCTGTGAGGGCAAATTTTCACGTCTCTATGCATACCATGTACATTTGTTGATGCATTTCACATGGGTACGTATGATGAGCATTCCATTTTTCATGTGCCAAAACATAGAGAGGATGGTACCCTTAGTACAGAGGAAAACCCCGACACATCAGCACACGAGCATATATCACTATGCATTGATCAAAATAATAGTGATGCATCAGTTGGCACAGCAGGGTATTGCTTGGGAGGATTTCATCTCCCGTGATTTCTTTTCCGCGCTACAGCCTCCTCCAGAGATCGTCCATGATGAGGGAGGGCCTTCACAGCAGTTTGACATTCATGAGACTGAAGATGTTGATGCTCCAGCATATGTGACATATCAGAAAGGCCCCAGGGCCTTATTTGCAGCTGCACGATGAGTACTATCTCCACCCGGGGTGGAAGGGATCTCGTTGACATCATTAGCAGAGCAAGTATTATCTCCCCATCATGTGGAAGGGGTCTCACTTCCATCTACAACACAGGTACAGAGTCAGGGTAGGGGCAAGAGACCCATGGTTGATGAGGGTCCTTGAGGAGTTCAGGATACTGGTTTCATTGATGTTGATGCTAGTTCGCCGAATTCAGAGCTCAAGGAGATTATCCGAGAGAAAAGGGCCGAGAATGATTCACTGCAAAAGAAATTGCAGATGGCTAAATGGGTGATCAAATACTTAGAGCAGCACAACAAATAGTTGGAGGATGAGCATGAACTTTATGAGATGCGCAAGATTCGAGAAGACCGGGAATTGGCTCGTAGGAGACCCAGTGATTTGACACCTATTGATCGGGAATCAATGCTCAACCGGGTGAACACTCGTAAAATTTGTTGGCAAAGGAAAACAAGGACAAGGATATGCTTCACCACATGAAGACTCACTACTGGGCTCGCATGCATGTTTACAAAGCGAGAATGAAGATCCTCAAAAGGCATTTGAGCAAAGCACAAAAACAACACAAAAGGCCTGATCCACTTTGAGTTTTGGCCGAGGCTTCATTAGTTGAGCATGATACATGATGGAGGGTCTTCACTCCAATTTTGGGCAAATTTGAAGAAAATTGTGTCATTTCAAAATTTTTGGCTTGCAAAACAGGTTTTTGGGTTCTATGCGTCGCGCTCAGCACGCGAACCACAAGATGGAGAGGTACAAATCACAGGTGGCTTATATTTTTGGATTTTTCATGATGAAATACACATCCTCAGCAATTTCCAAGACATTTCATCAAGTTTTGGGTGATCAAAAGCTCAGAAAACATCATGAAAATCACCTTTATGCCACTTTGCATCAGCAGGTAGTACTTCTGGGAGAATCCACTTTTGGAGGGTCAAATGGAGATCAAATTGGTAAATTCAACTTGGGTTGGAAAGTAGACATCCAGGAATTTCCCGAAAGCCAACCTGAGCTCAATTTGGATGCTAGGAAGTTCCCCAAAAGTAGCTGCAAAGGTGCGCAGTGCACAAGGCTCAGGTGCGCGGCGCACAAGGTATTTTGACTCAGTTTTCCTCCTCAGCTCAGCGAATCAAGCCAGTTTCACCTGTTTTGACTTGTGATGGGATTTTTCACCCTCCTTGATGTAATTATTAGAGATTTATGTTGTTATGACACTTATTTACCTATTTTAGATGATTCATTCATAAAATAGCAAAAATGTAATGAATGAATTGGTTTCCTAGCTTATAGAGGCAAGTTGTTTTGACTGCCTAGATTGTAGTTCTTAGTTTAGAATTGGTTGAAACAACTCCTAGGATGATGACCTTGACCCCTAGAGGCAAGGAAATTTGTTATGTTGCCTATATTATGTATTTTCTTAGTCTTTTTTAGGGATGGACTCTTGGGAATAGCTTGAGACTATATTCTACATATCTTATCTGCATTTTGGCAAAGGAAAGACCAGGGTTTTGCAACACCATTTGGGATTCATGTGGCTTTATGTGTTGATGGTGTGTTTCTCTCAGTACTTGTAAGTTGTGTATGTGTATCATTTTCTCTATCGAATCTTCTGTAATTAAACAAATGAAGTGTTAAGGTAGAATCCATGAAATTGCTATGCTCTGTCTTTAAATTTGTTTAATCTTTTATGTTTTCTTCCATTTAAGGAGAATCCTTGAGACTCCCTTGCTCTCCTTATCTCCTCACCAGTCTAATCTACCCATCTCACTTGCTTTAAGACATCAAAACAATCGCCTATCTTGCCCCAAGTAGACCTCTGCAAAAGCTGTGCCTCATCCCCGCATCCAAATTTGCCTTTCCCTTGAATTCAACAAAACCTTTAAAAATCAATTCTAAACTCTTTGTACTTCATACCTAGCCTAAAATTAGTCATCAATTCGGTCATCTTGAGACTCTTTGATTATCTTTTGGTGAGTTTGACCCGGAGAGAGCCCTCTCTTGTCATCGTAGGGCTAGCTATGATGCTGAGCGTGGTTTGATGTGGCCTTGAGTCTTACCTTATTTCAGCCTAAGGTAGATTTGAGCGCTAACATAGTGGCGATTCCACTGGGGAAGAACTGGTTTGCTTGTTAGTGTTATTTGATATATAGCTATAGACGGAGTCTAAAGTCACGCCAGGTAGCCTTCGAACTGCACATTGCTCTGCGAGTGCATAGTAGATAAACGCTGCTTCAGTCGATCTCCGGTGTAGCTTGTAATTGTAACACTTAACTTATAAATTGCCCCAGTACGTGTATCAAGTTCAGATCTGATGGTTGACGGTGAACAACAGTTAGACATCATAAGGCTAAAATAATTCACTTGGCGACTCCATTCATTGAACAATCCAGAAATCGATGCTTCATGGTGACTTCACTACAGGGAGATCAGTAACTGTGAGATTTTCAAAATGGACCGAATCATGAGAAGATACGCTCCCATGAGCTGAGATCACATTCCAGGTTTTCCGAATAAGATGCCCAAGGTAGATTGGTCAAGTAATCTACCTACGTTTAACAATGATGGTAAGAAATATGTTGCTTTACATCTAGTTAGATTTCATATGCATATTCGCAAGTTGAAAGTGGATTTTCCTGAAGATTGCTTGATGAAGATATTCTTGGCCACTCTGGAAGGTGAAGCCCAATCTTGGAATGAAATTTTGCCGCCTACTTGTATTTACTACTTAGAGGATTTTCATGCCATGTTCATTGAAATATATCAAGTATCTTACCCATCAATAAAATTAGTTCATGACTGTTGCAAACATGCTTCTACTTTTATTGAAAGCCTTGAGAAATATTATGAAGATGATAATTTCATGGATGATGAGATCATGGAAGCCCTATATGAAAATCCATTTCAGCAGCATAAAGACGATCAATAAAATTTGCAGCAAAATCAAGATCAATAGGTTGAAGATGGCCACATGGCTGAAAATGATGAAGGAGAAGGTTTTATTCCAGATTTGTCCATAGAAGAAGACAACATGCATGAAAGTCAAGTTCAATTTCAGAATGTGATAAAGTCAAGTCATCGATTTCAAATCTAGATTGAGATCGTGATGATGAAGACAACCTTGTTCTAAATCCCATGAAGGAGAGCTCTATTGTCGAGATCATCTGGAATGAAGAAGACAAAGTGATTGACCAAAGCCTTCATGAGGAGGTAATCTGGTCATTTCATGGACAACAAGACGGGATCTTTGTTCAGGTAAGTGAGAAATCCTCTTTTGATAACTCAATGGTAAATGATGATTTGATTTCCATGTCATATGAAGACAATTATTGTTTGAGCAAAAGAAAACAAAAAGCATTATCTCCTTTGTCTGAAGATGAGATAGATCTACTTTTGAAAGGTCTTGTTTTAGCCAAAGCTACAACAGATTTGGAGTGCACACATGGTCAAGAAAGTGTTGGTAAAATCTCTTCCTCTTTTGAAAATGATGACGGTCTCGTAATCAGTTTTGTAGATCAGCAAACAAATAATATTTTCTTTCAGAAAGATGATAAGGTTGTCAATCTTGAAGATTGTTTTTTATTTAAGAATGACCTAGACCATGAAGATGAGGAGTATGAGCTTCAGAGAGAAAATATGCCAGAATTTCTCATGGTCAAGGAACCTACAGCTAGCACTCAGATGGCAGAAACACATACTTCTCTGTGCATTCCTATCCCTCGGAAATCAATTGTTGTTTCAGATCAGAATGAAGGGAGTACTTGTATTTTTGCTGCTGGATCTCAAGGCAAGATAGTGCTTCAGGATTATCAAGATCCCTTCGCCATCCTTTTGCAAGCACTAGAGAAGATAAATGTTGCCTGGTTCATTATCATAAGCCTTGGTTTCAGTGGTTATTGTGAGTTGCTCACATGTACATCATTCCGCCTACTCGAGAAAAGTGAGAACAGAAATTTGGTATGTAGCCATCTATTAGATTGGTTACGTTGGAAATCTCATTACACATGATTTGTACATATTTCATTAGTATGCAAGTGGTTGTCATCATGATTCCAAATCTTGATGGATTGCTGCCTTTTTTTTTCAAAAGCTTTGTAAAGTCTTGTTTTAAGTCAATCATGAGTCATTTGTGTTTGGTCTGTTGAGTCAGTTTTTTCAAGTTATTTCAGTTTGCCATCGAGTCAGTTTGAGTTAAGTTTCAGTCAAGTTTTCATTCAATAAATGTGTCAAAGGTTTTGTGTTATCCATTCAAATAATGACTCCATCGCCCAATGGATGAAGGAACTGTCTAGCTCTTATAGAGATCTACGGTTCTTGGCACCTCCAAGGAGCTACCATCCCCATTGGAGCCAATGTTAAAGTTAGTCTAGTTATCCCTCCATCAGAGATCAAAGCTCTTTTTTGCATTTCATGTTGTAGGTGTCCCACCAGCTTTCATCAGTTGCATTTCGTTAGGCATACCATAACTCTGATGGAGTGGTCTGTGTTATTCATTCCCCTCGTGCATATCACTGCTAGTTTAGGTTAAGTCATAAAGCTTCACAAGTCATATTCTAAATTTTTTCTAGGTCTAGGGTTTGAGTTAATTTAATCTTGAAAAGTCTTAGGAGACCAGCAGGCCAGAGGGATGCCTTTGATAGATCATCACTTCAATAATTCTCACCATTGTACAGCTAAATAAGGACTTCTCTTCAAAACTCTGTTTTGAAGACAAGTCGCCACCTCATTTTTGTAAAAATTGTAAAAATTTTCAGTTCTTCAATTGTTCAAGTGCAGCCCTGGTCTCCTTTGTTGAAGCATATCGGAGCTATCCCTACAAAAAACTATCACAAAAAATCATCATTTCAACCTATTTTATGAAGGAAACCAAAAATATCAGAGCCTATTAATTTTGAAAAAAGTGTCAACAACCAAACATAAGAAAAATGGGTTTTCATTGAGCAAAAATTAAAATGGATGCTATATCAAATCATTTCTCCTCATTTGCAACCTATTCCACATTTTGAGAGCTAAGAGCATCATTCAAGGGCGATTTTGCAAGTTTGAGGCAAGTTTGTGAGTATTTGGGTCAACTCCAGGGTGCGCGGCGCATCAACATAGGCGCACGGTGCACCAGAGGCACGTGGCGCATCAAGTCACCTTTTGCTGTGTAATTTAACATAGGCGCGATGCACTCAGAGCGTGCGGCGCGTTGGGTAAAGTGCGCGGTGCATAGTGTTTATGCCTGCAATTCACCAAGAAATCGCTCAAATCACCTCTCCTCACGCCCAAATTCTCAGCATTTTGATAAAAAGACAAAAAGTCAACAGTCAACTTTTGCAACACAGTTTTATATTAGCAAATATATATATTCCAGCCACCTTGTTGTTAAAGAACATGTTAGAGACCGAGTCAATATATGAGTAGGATTATGATAGTGACTCTACACGGGAGGTCAATGTGCCTAATGTGCCACAGAGGTATCACAGGGGTGGCAAGAGTGGACAGCATGTTAGGGAGGAGCCTACCTCTTTGGCTCAATTGCAAGCTTGCCCGCTTGCTATGGATTGGTTTCAGCGCCTAACATGTTACCAATATTGTGAGATGATCTCACAAACTCAGCATCATCGGGAACTGGTCTGTCTATTTGTCCTTAACTTACAAGATGGTCATGTGAACCTTGCCGGAGTGGATTTCACTTTGTCACCCGACACTATTTCTCAGGCCACCGGGATACCAAATGTGGGGGAGGAATGGAGTAAACGCCAGATGCTAGATAGATATTATTATGAGCCATATGTCAAGCCCGCATATATCATACACTTGAGCGCAGCCTTTCCTTTCAGATACCTGAAAGATGAGTTTGCATCATTGATGAAACTCATCATTCGGTATTTCAGCTATGAGGGCAGATTTTCACGTCTCTATGCATACCATGTACGTTTGTTGATGCATTTCACACGGGTATGTATGATGAGCATTCTATTTTTCATGTGCCGAAACATAGAGAGGATGGTACCCTTAGTACAGAGGAAGACCCCGACACATAAAAACACGAGCATATATCACTATGAATTGATCAAAATCATAGTGATGCATCAGTTGGCACAGCAGGGTATTGCTTGGGAGGATTTCATCTCCCGTGATTTCTTTTCCGTGCTACAGCCTCCTCCAGAGATCATCCATGATCAAGGAGGGCCTTCACATCAGTTTGACATTCATGAGAATGAGCATGTTGATGCTCCAACATATGTGACATATCGAAAGGCCCTAGGGCCTTATTTGCAGCTGAACGACGAGTAATATCTCCACCCGGGGTGGAAGGGGTCTCGTTGACATCATCAGCAGAGCGAGTATTATCTCCCCATCATGTGGAAGGGGTCTCGCTTCCATCTACAGCACAGGTATAGAGTCAGGGCAGGGGAAAGAGACCCATGGTTGATGAGTGTCCTTCAGGAGTTCAGGATACCAGTATCATTGATGTTGATGCTAGTTCGCCCAATTCAGAGCTCAAGTAGATTATCCGAGAGCAAAGGGCTGACAATGATTCCCTAAAAAAGAAATTGCAGATGCCTAAATGGGTGATCAACTACTTAGAGCAGCGCAACAAACAATTGGAGGGTGAGCATGAACTTTATGAGCTGCGCAAGATTCGGGAAGACCGGGAATTGGCTCGTAGGAGACCCAGTGATTTGACTCCTATTGATCGGGAATCAATGCTCATCCAGGTGAACGCTCACTTGGAAAAGTTGTTTGCGAAGGAAAACATGGACAAGGATATGCTTCGCCACATGAAGACTCACTATTGGGCTCGCATGCATGTTTACAAAGCGAGAATGAAGATCCTTAAAAGGTGTTTGAGCAAAGCACAAAAACAACGCAAAAGGCCTGATCCACTTCGAGTTTTGGCCGAGGCTTCACTAGTTAAGCATGATACATGATGGAGGGTCTTCACTCCAATTTTGGGCAAATTTGGAGAAAATTTTGTCATTTCAAAATTTTTGGCTTGCAAAACAGGTTTTTGGGTTCTATGCGTCGCGCTCAGCACGCAACCCACAAGATAGAGAGGTCCAAATCATAGGTGGCTTACATTTCTAGATTTTTCATGATGAAATACACATCCTCAGCAATTTCCAAGACGTTTCATCAAGTTTTGGTTGATCAAAAGCTCAGAAAACATCATGAAAATCACCTTTCTGCCACTTTTTGCATCAGCAGGAAGTACTTATGGGAGAATCCACTTTTGGAGGGTCAAATGGAGACCAAATTGGGAAATTCAACTTGGGTTGGAAAGTAGACATCTAGGAGTTTCCAGCAAGCCAACCAGAGCTCAATTTGGATGCCAGAAAGTGCCCCAAAAGTAGCTGCAAAGGCGCGTGGCGCACAGGGTATTTTGACTCAGTTTTCCTCCTCAGCTCAGCGAATCAAGCCAGTTTCACCTGTTTTAACTTGTGATGGGATTTTTCACACTCCTTGATGTAATTATTGGATATTTATGTTGTTATGACACTTATTTACCTATTCTAGATGATTCATTCATAAAATAGCAAAAATGTAATGAATGAATTGGTTTCCTAGCTTATAGAGGCAAGTTATTTTGAGTGCCTAGATTGTAGTGCTTAGTTTAGAATTGGCTGAAACAACTCCTAGGATGATGAGATCAACCCCTAGAGGCAATGGAATGTGTTAGCTTGCCTATATGATGTATTTTCTTAGTCACTTTCAGGGTTGGACTCTTGGGAATAGCTTGAGACTATATTGTACATATCTTATCTGCATTTTGGCAAAGGAAATACCAGAGTTTTGCAGCACTATTTGGGATTCATGTGGCTTTATGTGTTGATGGTGTGTTTCTATCAGTACTTGTAAGTTGTATATGTGTATCCTTTTCTCTATCTAATCTTCTATAATTAAACAAATGAAGTGTTAAGGTAGAATCCATGAAATTGCTATGCTCTGCCTTTAAATTTGTTTAATCTTTTATGTTTTCTTCAATTTAAGGAGAATCCTTGAGACTCCCTTGCTCTCCTTAGCTCCTCACCAGTCTGATCTACCCATCTCACTTGCTTTAAGGCATCAGAACAATCGCCTATATTGCCCTATATTGCCCCAAGTAGACCTCTGCAAAAGCTGTGCCTCATCCCCGCATCCAAATTTGCCTTTCCCTTGAATTCAACAAAACCTTTAAAAATCAATTCTAAACTCTTTGTACTTCATACCTAGCCTAAAATTAGTCATCAATTCGGTCATCTTGAGCCTCTTTGATTATCTTTTGCCGAGTTTGACCGGGAGAGAGCCCTCTCCTGTCCTCATAGGGCTAGCTACGAGGCTGAGCGTGGTTTGATGTGGCCTTGAGTCTTACCTTATTTCAACCTAAGGTAGATTTGAGAGCTAACAAGGTGGAGGATATTTACTTTATTAGTGGTCTCTCCCAGAGAGGAGAAGTTGTACATTCAACTGGCCAAACATGAGGTGGTCTTTCAATGGAAGAATACGTACACATTTACTATCCTAGGCATCCGAAAAGAATTGGAAGCCAGATTCCAATAAAACATGTGGAGAGTATGTCCTTGAGGATCTTACTGTTCACCATAGTTAGGATAAATAGACTAGCCTCATTTCACCAAGTGTCACGAGTATCCATGACCTTGGTCACGGAGTGTATCACCACTATTTTTGATTGGTGTACACCTCTACTTACCAATATGAAGAGCCAGTTGTCTTCCATTCAGAAAGGGCAGAACAAAATTTCCTATATGAGTTCTTCTCCTGGTGGGAACAACAAATCATTGCTGTGGATTACTATCCCTATGCTAGCATGGATTTTAGAGGAGATCTGGACTTAGTGTTGCCACCAAACGCAGCATGGGGAGAGATAGGTAATCATTTTTTAAGCTTTTATCAATTTTTGAGATTCTTTTATGTTTTTCAAATATGGAAATGAACTTATAAATATTTTTGATGTGATTAAAACACTGACATAATGATCATGTTCCAGATGTGGGTCCGATAAGTCCAGAGGGATTTCCACGGCACAAGCGTCACGAAAGAGGTACCGAAGATGCAGCTGTTGAGACAGAGAGGGTCTTATATGTAGTCCAAAGAAACTTGGAGAGGTTGACTCACCAGGTACTAATGGTAGCCATAGAAGACCTATCCTAGGAGATGAAACGTCGTGTGGTAGCAGTACCACGAGACCAGGTTTGCATCTTTCGGCATGTGGCCAATGTAGTGGTCACTTTCTTAGCCACTCATCCTAAGACGAGTCGATAGATAGATTGGAAATGATTATGGGCATTTAGTCCTAATTTTGCATATTATTTTTTAACACTTTATGTACACACGGGCAGTTTTATGATATATATATATATATATAGATATATACACAATTCCAAATTTTTTATGTTTGTTTTTATCTTGATGAATTCCCAACAAAATATGCACAAAATTATAATATATACAAAGAAGTAATTTCTCGGCTGAAACCTAAGCAAAATTCCTCTTAAGGTAAATCCCATCAGGGGGTTTCGCCAGCTTGTTCCTAGAGATGTTTATAGTTACATTTATTGAGCCAATCAATATATGACCTTCAGTAGATAAATGTGTTAGAGCCAAAGGGTTTGACAATGTACAAACATCGCTAGTAGGAAAATTAGAGGACCCAGATTTGAACTCATGCAAACGAGGATGAAAATATGAACGATGATGTAAATCTTCCAATGGTCGATCTATAATCATCATTGCCTCGAAAATTTCTTCGTTAGATGGAAAAACTGTATCTAAGCAATCCAAAGTAGAAGTGGAGTCGAGGGTCCAAGCAAGAGCCACATCACCATATAACTCCTCCTTCGAAGAAGGAGTGGGATGGTCATCTGTAGAGTTATTCATAGATTCATATCTAAGATTTCCACCCACCTACCCTTTATCTGATGTGGTCGCACATAAAGGTAAGGTCTCAGGACCTGAAAAATAATAAGTTCAAACAAACTCTTTTCGTAAAGGATCCTTGGAGGATGAAATTGTATTGATTCTAGCTATAGGAGAGGGAAGATCAAATAGACCCATTAAGGAAGAGTACATCCCTACTCCTAAATTCTTTATAGTTTGACGAGAATTATCCACCAATGGAATGGTAGAATCTGATGTTACATGAGAGTCACCTAGAGAATAATCTAATTGATCAATTTTAATAATTCTCCCCTCGTGAGGAAAACAAAGGACTCGAAATAGAGTTGAAACTATGACATCCATTTCATAAATCCAATTTCTTCCTAGGAGGAGGTTGTAATCCAGGTTGGCATCAATGATTTCTACTTTGATATTAATGACCTTCCCTCCAACACAAATAGGAAAAGTTGGGATAATTCTATGTGGCCTATGAGAATGACCATCAAATGGTGTTAAGAGAATCGGTGAAGGAACAGTTGAAGGTGATCCAATTTCCTTCCAACATGAAATGGACATTACGCATGTGGCAGCTTCCTCATCTATAATTGTCTGAAAAATATCGGTTTTCTGGTAAGTAGACATTATCTAGAAAGTCATATGATGAGGAAGCCTATTTTTTACATTGAGCATATCAAAAGTGAGCGCTAAAGAATTTTTTGGATTTATTTCCCCCATTACTAAAAGAAAAGTACGTCTTTGAGAAAGACATGACAAGAGTACCTATAAAGCAGACATAGCGCAAGGACTTTGAGCCAAATCTTCTATAATGGAGTAGTTCTAGGCTACCCTAGAATTAGGGTTAATAGTCGTGCGTTTGGCAGAACCTTTCAGTATTTGAGGTATAGACTCGATAGAGGGTTGCTCAATATGAAGTGGATCCATAGTTCTGGGAACAAATTTATCCTTAGATATTTTTGCTTCACCATAATCACGTGACCATGTAGCCACATTGTACATTAAAACTCATGATGAAAATATTTGAGGAATTTTCCCCTTCTTGGTTGCCCCCTGCAAAGGTACTAGGATTTGAGTTTGTGCCAACAAGTAACTACTACCCTTGGGGGAAAGAGTTAGTTAAGACAACTTGGGAGCTAGAAGACCCTTGCTGCACTAACAAGCATTAAGCATCTTGACTTTCTGGGAAGAGATGAGTCAAATGATCTCCACTGCATAACTTGCATGGGAATTTAACTTTCTTCTTAAACTCATTTCTACACTCATCGGCACCATCGTTGGTCTTGTTTGCATTACCCTTCCCATCCTGATTCTTCTTTTTACCTCGTCCCTTCTTCTTCCAATCGGATTTTTGATTTCCTTTGGGGTTAGAGGCCTGAATGAAGTTTATGGAAGAAGGTTGGGAAGGCGAAGGGGTCTAGCCTGATTAGAAGAAGTAGTTTGTAGAGACAACTGCTGCAATTGGTCCAAAAGGTTCACCGCATTTGCATCAACTGATCTAACTATACTGTCAGCGTGAGGTCTTGGCTTCGGTTTGGCTACATCAACCGTGGATCTAGGAGCATCAGGAAATATTTTTTGAAGAGTACTAGACTGCCAATATATCAGTTCTAACTGTTGGGCAGAAAAGATAGCCTGCTCTTCCAAATAGACATCAGACATAGAAACATCCTTGGAGGTCTCGGGTTTTAATGATTTAAAAAACCATTCAAGATGGAATTCAGGTGGAATTTTGGCTTTGATAAGCGCTTTTCTCCATCTCCATTCCTGGATATGATCTGAAATGTGAGTAGCTGTGTCCTGATGACAATTGGCCATAAGTTCAGTTCTGGCTTTGTAATAGACAGGCAACTAAAAATGGTTTAAGAAAATGTTAGCCAAATCGGTGAAAGAAGTAAAAGTGCCCCTTGGAAACTCTATATACCACTTAGCTGCATTTCCTATTAATGTGTGCTAAAATAATCTCAACCTGATCGAATGATTGATCAGGGAGTTTGACGAGCACCATAAATGGAATGTGGTTACATGGTCACTCAGGTCATCAACACTCTTCCCTTCAAATTTTGGAATATTCGATGGAAGTTTGGTTGGGACTGGAGGCCAAGCCGGATTATATCTAATTGGATCGTTTGTCAACTTAGTCAAGTCTGGCAAATTAAGCTTGGCCAGAAATGGAAGTCGTGGAGGACCTTGGGGATTCCACCCAGATGGGGTGGGGTTCCCAAAAGTCTGAAAAGAATGACCTAGGTTTTGAAAGGCACCTGGTTGCCCAAAGTAATTGTTAGAACCTACTAGACCAAAAGGTGACCCTTGTGGTCTGGAAAAACTCAAAGTTTGACCAACTCCAGCCGGAAATCCTCTGTAACCGATAAAGTTTCCCCCTAACGATGTATTCTAAGGAGTTGATAGCCCTTGGTAACGGTTCCAAGCATTATCTAAGGGTAAAAAACTTTGAAATGAATTGATTGAGGAGTACAGCACATTCCCTTGTTGGTCGAATAATGGATTCCTAGCTCCTATCCCACTAACTGTAGGGTTTGTCCAACTCTGGAAGGGATTGCTGCTTTGACTTGTAAAAGGAAAAGGCATAGATCCTGTTGTCAGATTGGAATGTGGTATATGACCACTTCCAAACGGGAAACCCTGAAAAGAAGTTGATCCACTCATCATGGACATGGAGGCAGTTGATGGTACATTCAATGGAGCTGAAGGAATACCTTGAGAGGGCATTCCAAAAGGGACGAATCCAAAACTGGATGCATTAGCTTGGTAATTTCCACTTGTCGACGGAATGGAAGTAGACCCAAATAAAGATGCGCTGGTAGTAGACCCAAATAAAGATGTAGATGTGATGGAAATAGTTCCTCCCCCTTGCACTAATATGGGAATCTGCATACTCATAGCACTCGTGGTGGATGCCATGCTTCCAACAGTGGTCATTGAAGGGATAGATGTGTGTGGACCTAGGCTTGAAGGCCTATGAGTCAGAGTTCCAACGTATAACAATAAATCTGGATGATTAGGAGAGAGAGGAGAATTCAGACACACAACTGACTTTGAAAGCTCTTCCACTTCAATACTATCTTCCGACTAGAAGAGTACTTGAGAAAGAACTAGTGTGTTCCTCTCTAACTCTGTAGTGGTACCGGGTCTATCTTGTATGCTAATGCCCACAAGCGAAGGATCAATCTCCGATGCGCCTACTACCACTGGTTGAAAACCACTAGCAGAACTGCTCCTATGTCTTCTAGGAGAAGGCTCTGGACTCGCAAGTGAAAGCCCATAAAGTCTATGGGACCGTCTAGGTGGTCGGTCAACAACTTTGAGTTATTTTTATAAGATCTACTTAAAGACTCAATAAAACTGAAAGCTAGGCTGACTAGGAGCACATAACTTGCACTAAAAATGTCCCTAAAGAAATCAACAATCAAACAACTTCCAAGTATTTCCGCTCCAGGTGATTTGGACCAGACACCAAAATACAAGAAAGTGAATAATAAGGGCCTTTCGAAAATAGACTAGGGTAATTATGCCCCAGGTCTACTAGCAAAGGTATTAGAGGTAGTTACATTGACCTCCAAATAATAGCCTTTGTTGATGTAAGCCCCCAAGATTCACAAGGGTGCCCTCCAAAAGTACTGTTCAACATGGTGCAATGTCAATCTCAGGTGCCACGGGATTCCCCTCTGCATCCACCTGTGTAGATCCCTAGGATAGGCAACTAAAGAAAGTAACTCGTATCAAAAGCCGAGCATAACAGTCCTAAGGTAAGATCTAACAAGTAAGAGAGGGGGTATCTCTCATCCTTATCTTCACAAACCCACATGCTTAACTCCTAGACATGGAGCTTTCCTGGTCTCCCTAACGCTATTGGATTTCACTCTTTAATCATATCTCTATGTTTTAAAATTTAGAGTGGCTTTGGAGAGCTTACTCTCCTCTCGCCTAATCCAAGGCCCTAAATAAACCTAAAACTTGTTGGTGTATTCTCATGACAATACAAAAAGTTCTAGTTTATTTTATTAAGCGCTTGATTTTAAGTGGTTGTTCTTTTTAAGTAAGAGGGACAATGTGGAAATGAAATCGATGGTGTTTTTATGACACAAAAGAAATTAATGAGAAACTAACTTATATGAAATGCACTTGTTTGTTTTTCGATGAAAAGCAACTTCTACTTGGGTTCTAAGAAACTTCTATAAAGAAAAAACTTTTTTCTTTTCTTTTCTTATAGTAGACTTCACACTCACAAAAACTAAAAAAGACAATTGATGCTTTAATAATGAAAAACTACACTAATGCAAGGTGTACATGATAATGAAAAATTCTAGATTACTCTAAAAAGAGATGAAAGCAATTGTCTAAAACTTTTTAATAGGCCAACTTAAATGTTTGGAGAGAATGCAAGTTTCAAATACAAATTTTCCTTCAAGGAAGCAAGGCATATCTTGAAAAATCATAGCTCACTGTCACAAAACCAAAGAAACCAAAATCAAATTCGTCAAAAGAAAGCAAAAACAATGTTTTTGAAGAACTTTTCTTTTTCAAGAAGTAATGAAAACAACTTTTCAAAAGGACTCAAAATTCCACTAAAGACTCAAAGACCGAAAGCAAAGCACAAGCAAACTTTGTAAGTTACCAATTCAACACGAATGAAAAATTGAACAAAAAAGGTGTTTCAACTTGCACTAAACAATCCAAAAGCAGCAAAAGAGCTTTGAGAAACTGATGAAGAAATTAGAAAAGACACACTTTCAAATTCATCAACATGAAACTTTCGAAAAGCAAGAAAAAGTGTATGGCTACAAAAATGACGGGAAGCAAATCAAGTAGACCAATAATGAAGTTTGACACAAAGATTGAGAATAATCTGCCATTCCAGAAGACCAGAACAACCAAGAACCTTGACAAGATGCCTCGTGTGTTCAAACACAAATCATAAAACTCACTCAAAAGAAAACCTAGGCCAAAAGCTTTTCAAAGCAGTAGAGAATTCAAAACAATAAGCTCACTGAATAATTAAAATTTGAAGACAGAAAGTGACCACTCAGAAACCAAACAAACCAAGAAACAAATCTTTCCAGGCAAAAAGATTTGAAAAAAGCATGCAAAAAATGGTATATGCGACTGTGTCCCAGCACAGGTGTATGTACATGCACTTCTGACAGAAGAAACTCACGTATACATAGTTTCATCTCACAAAAACAAGCATGTATACGCTTCTGTAAATAGAAAAAGGTGCGTATACTAAGTTTGACAAGAAAAATAAAAAAAAAGCTTGATAAAAAAGATCAGACTTGAGGTCTGAGTTCCTATAGGAGCAAGAAATACTGACACAACAAGAAACCAAGAACTAAGCCTTGATTAACATTGAACAACAAAAACTAGGAATAACAAGATTGTTATCCCCAGTGGAGTTGCCAATTATGTTAAGAGAATAGGTCCCCTAGGGATTTCGGTCAGAACCCCAACAGAGCAAGAGTAATCTACAACAAGAAACATGCATACAACTCAGGCAACATGCTTAAATAAACAAACTATGTGAGGATGAACATACTCGTATGTCCTTTGTTTGGATAGTTCCATCTAGGGTTCAAACCCTCTACAACTCTTGATGATCTTTGAATCTGCAAATCAACCAACTCGAATACACATAGTAGCATATAGATAAAGCATTTTAATGAAATCAAATTTATATCATATAAGTAAATGGTTAGTTATACATCAAAATAATCATTCATACATGAACTATGATAATAACATCTTATGCATAAACAAAGTCGATCTTAGGAACAGGACAACGTTTCTTTTTATTGTAGAAAACTATAATAAACATGGAAAGAGTTCATTTGAGTCTCCTTCTTTTAGCTCCAAGTGGAACCGTCCTCCATGTTCGTCTAGTCCCAGTCTTCAATAGCCTCCTTCCATAACCAATACCATGATATGTCAAGGAAGTGGGAGAATATCAACACTCAAGGAAACAAGGGTTTCCTAAACTTGGGGAAGTGCTTGAAGCACAGGGACACTTTAGACTTGATCAAGGGATAATCTCAGTATAGTAATTCTATCTCCTCTCTTCTCCTTAAGGCCTTCCCATGGAAGTCTTTTTATACTTCTCCCAAATTAGTTTTTTAGTTCATAGAAAGTTGGGAACAATTGGGCCGTGGGCACTAGGAGGTAATCAACCGGTAAAACTCGTGAGCTCCACCCATAGTTAAGGAAATTTAATTTTTTTAAGTGTTTTAACATATACGTGGGTTGGGTATTGACTAATTGGTATGGACACACTTTTATCACAGGGAAAAGTAGCGTAGAGGGAGTAAAACATTGTTTTAAAAATATTTGGACCAAGTCTGGAAGGAGCGGTTGCCCTAGGCCTTAACCGAGCATCACAAATACCAAGGGTGATATTTGGAGCTATAAAATTTATGGACTATGGCACAAAAAGAGAGTAGATTGACAATCGAAGTTCAATGTCTAGATGGACTTGGATCATTGATAGAGGCAGGAGTTGTAGATCAGTAGCTGAAGGACCTGGCAAGTACAGCGTACAATCAAGGGGAGCTCGAAGAGTCGACTACATCAACCAGATGGTCAAAGTATGTTGTTGAGGGTAGATTGGTTGTCGATAGAGTGACACAAAGCCCCAGTTTGTGTCTTCCACTAGTGGATGTATGAGGGCCATTATCCCTAGTACGGGAGCCCTAGATTGTTGTATTATATTTTGTTTAATATAACGAGGTTGGGTTAAAAATTGTAAAAGGTTTTCTATATTTTATGCATGTGTGATTTATTGTTGTTTATATTCTGTTGTGAAAAGTAGTACTGTTGAGATTCTTGGTTTGGTAGCATCAGAGATTTTAATATTCTATACTAGACCCAAGATTGTGGAAATTCAACATCCATAACCTAACTGCTAAAGGAAAGAAGTGTTTTGAGATGCAAGGAGAAGGGAAAAATGAGAATGGGTTACAAAACAAACCTAAGAAAGTGAGGATCAAGGAAATCCCCCATCAAATACTAAATTGAACTTGGAAGACAACTCTAATTGGAATAAAAATAAATGTAAAGAAAGAAAGTCACAAAACAAGCGAGAAGAAACAATCATCCACTGTGAGTTCAATAAGGGAAATATTCAGCAAAGGAACCGCAAGGTAAGAGGTACAACAAAATAAAGTTTTGGTTAGAGAAAAGAGGTAGGAAAAGGAAAAGAATGCTGAGAAGAGATGAAAAAATAGTTGAAATTGAGCACAAACAAAATGTAAAGTGAATTTCCATACAAGTAGTAAGGGCTTTCATTGAAAAAGTTGCATCTCTAGTAAAATTATTTTGTTTCTATTAAAGAGATAGACATCCTAGATCTAAGTGATTTCTAACAAAATTGGTGAGAACTAGAGTTCGATCTAATAGACCTATTTAGTCTAAATGAGGGAAAGATATCTAAGAGAACAATTCATGTTTGATGAATCAATGAATCATTAATTAAAAGAAAACAAGTCTATTATATCTTTGAAGTGTCATTTTTTAAGTCAACTATTGCCTTTGTTACTTTTTACTATCGTTTCTTTCATCTAGTTATCTTGCAATAAATTATATTTAGCGTACTAAGAACAACTAGTCATATGAGTCCTTCAAAATCAAAAATTATAATGGGTAAAAGTTTCTTCTTTTCAATATACATTTGTCCTTGGTTTGTACCTATTGCGATCTCACATTTCTCTAGTAGGAGGAGCTTTCCCATGTTTTGGATCTTATAGTTACAAAACTTGGGTTTGTGAAAAGTTCGGTGAGACCGGAGAGTAAGTGATCGGCTCAAACAAAGGAAAAACTTAGGCAAACTAGGCTAATTTTTTCTTACAAGAATGGCAATTTTGTACTAGCCAAGAAGCAAGTTTGACTTGCCAACAAGTCAGTTTGGCTTGTTTCCTCTATTGGTCTAAGTTTGAATAGGAAACTATAACAAATTTTGTAACAATTATCTTGATAATTTTATCAAGTTATAAATACATATTTTTTATGTAGTGGAAGACTAAAAGAGGAAGATGGAGATGAAAGTAAATATGATAGTAGGGATAGTAGTTATACCATGGTAGAGAGTTTTGCCATGTCCCCAAGAATGGATGACAATAAAGACGACTTCCCGGATCCAACTGTGCCAAAAATTGCCACCAAAGATCCACTTTGAACCTCATGGTTGATATTTTGAAGAGTGGATTTGGATTCCTATTCATCCCAAAAGAAGGTACTATTTTCAACTACAACAACAATCTCTTTGCCTGGCGATAACCTTTTGAATGCCTCAGGATGAAGATTGTTCTTGGTCATATGCCTCTCAAGTCTATCCAAGGACATCATTTCTTGTGAGATAAATATTAAAGCTTGAGGAAAGTTCCTAATAGTGTTGGCCGAATAAATCGTTCTTGTGGACAAGACCGATCTCCCTAGTATCTAAGTATATCTAGCAACAAAGAGCACAATCAAACCTATTTTTCTCTAAACATGTTTCAATTCATTAATGAATACTAAGAAGTGTAAAAGACCCTTCCTCTGTCCAATGCTTGTTTGAGGCAATTTTATCGTAACAGCTTCAAGCAGTTCTCGTTTAATAACCTGCATACACAAACAAGCACACATCAAAGCATACCTGCATATAACAAAACATGTTCATTATGAATATCAAGGAGCTCATAAAATAAACCATTAGAGATAGTTCATTGAGAAAAAAAACTTGATTGTATTAACTTTATGAACAAAAGAACCTTACAGCCTTCGCCTTGATGTTGCACAAGTTCTTTCCAGGGTCCAGCAAGAGTCTCCTCTACTTTGACAAGCCTCACTCACTTCCCAAATGACATGAAAGGTATGTGATCTCTCCTCTCACAAGCTCAAAAAGGAAGCCTAGTTTTCAACAACATTTACCCTCAAGAATCTTCAGCTTTCAACCTCTCTCACAACAAGCCCAATGCATGAATTTATAGTGCAAATGGAGGAAGTTGCAGGTCCACCATTGAAGGGATAAGTTCCTCCTTCAATGGGATAAGCACCTCATATCATGGAGTTAGCTCCCTTAGTAATGGAATGGATGAACCAAGGTGGAGCGGACTTGCCAACGTAATATTCCTTCTAGAAGTGTCTAGAAGTGACCCAAGATGAGTTTTTAAGAATGAACTCATGCCTTTTTAACTTTTACAGGGGTTCGCAACCATCACTTAATATACAGAGTGGTCAGGTTCGCAGGAAACATGACCATTAGGTGCGGCACCGCAGGCAATGCTAGGAGAAAGTGTGAAACCAGGATTTGAGACATTTTTAAGGTCTTTCTCCCATTTTCAAGGCTTGACATGAAGAGATGAGGTTTAAGACTTGCAAAGGAGGTATGTATGAGTGTTGATGGATTCATACAAACTGTAGAAAGTCATGGTGACAATTGTTTGTGTAACAAAGTCAACAATGAGATTGTAGAATACAGACATTGGAAAAATGACTCAAGGTGATAACAAAGATATGGTAAGACAAATTGTATGATGATTTGTCAAATAATCATCAAAGACATGGAAAGAAACAATACTAGCTAAAAGGTTTGTCCAAAAGTGATCTAACATTGAGCTATAGTCAATTGTCGGTTTTATGTATGAAAATTGAAGTCATTATTTTGCATAAATGAAACTAGTTTTTTTTTGTTGATGGCTAGTTTGCAACATGTCCAAATTGAAATCACCAACAAGCAAAATTGCTTAGTTTTTGCATGTGTGATTTAAAATGGATTTGATGAAATAAATTATCTCTTCAATGTTTGCGTTTGGTGCAATATATACATTTTCAACTATAATGGTTTTTTTCAACATGGAATGTTGTAATTGTTGATTCAATTTGGTCTTTTGTATAAGTGAAATGGTTCTCAATCACAATATTTTTTATATAGTATGTGAGAATTCCCTATAAATGGTATAAATATATGTAGTCACATTTGCTAGAAAATAATGGATTCAATGGAGGTGTTTTTTCTTTTGTTTCTTGGAAAAAAAGAATGTCATCTCTCATTAGATCATAGTCAAAAATGATATATTTAAAATTCAAGGACAGAATACGAGTGTTCAATAAACATATTGTCAAATCATCAATTGTTTTATTTTTATATATGTTATATTCAAGCTCATAAGAGGCATTTTGTCTAAGTCTATTTAGATCAATAACAACTTTATGAATGAGAGCAAAGTTACTATGTTCCAATTATTTTAATAAATACAAGTGTAGATTTTTCTGTAATTTCGACAACTCATGTAATGAACTAAAACAAAGGACAAAAATTTACTCTACTTTCAACAGTGGAACCAATAATGATAAATGAAAACAATAATCAGGAAGAAGAATAATATCAATCGCACATAACACACTATTTTT
>APFE031232219.1:54111-65426 GCA_000404065.3 Pinus taeda | reverse complement strand
CATTTTCAAGGCTTGACATGAAGAGCTGAGGTTTAAGACTTGCAAAGGAGGTATGTATGAGTATTGATGGACTCACAAAAACTGTAGAAAGTCATGGTGACAATTGTTTGTGTAACAGATTGCCCCCTAAAGTGCAAAGTCTGTAGTAGATGACGATGGTTTTTGATCATCTAAGAAGAGTGAAGGACTTTATCATTTCAAGGATTTTCTTGTGGATACCCCGGTCGAACCTGTAAAAACATTCAATGAAAAATGTATATATGTGAACATATCATCGCTGAGGTAGGCATTCCCATACTCAGATCAAAACTAACTAAGAACTATCTAAAAACTTCTCTGATACAGGAATGATTTTGTATTACATCACAAGTAGGAACACATGGACACGGTATGGAAACAACCATCTGTTTATGAATAGTTCACTATATAATGATAAAAAAATTCCTCGCAACCTGGATGGTGGAAACTAGGTCCAGGGTCTTCATTTCTACTTTTCGAAATAGTACGATTCTACCCATGTGAATGAATGTGTCGAATTTGAACATGGAAGAAACCACTTGATTAACAGTTAATGATGTAAACTGTTAACAAGTGTGAGAGGAACCACCAGTAATGTCAATGGACCTCAAAGTACCCAGTACAATCCATGAGATGTGAATGAATGAGTCGATGTCAAAAATTTCACGGAATCCTTTGATCGAAGGTCAATGATGCAACCTGTCGTCAAAGGAGAAAAACCTACCATTAAGGCATGCAGATTCCAAGGTATTGACAATTTCTAGATCATCTTTCTAGATAATGAGTTGGAGTTGATAGAAAGTGATTTGTCATAGGCAAGCCCATAACACAAAATCATAGATCAAGTCTGAAGAAATATATTTTGTAAGAACTAACTCAAGGGTGTTCAATGATGGATGAAAAATATTTTGCAGGTGAATGGTTTATTTGCACAGACCTCTTGAACACGTAACGATACAGTAGATGGTTTGGTGACAGTTGACCCAAAGTTAATACCCGAAAACTGGCTGAAGACTTTCAAAGTGGTTTGATTAACTGTTAGGTAAAGGATTTCCCAACCCAGGTGGACAAAAGTGTCATGTTCAAGAGTGATGGAAATTTTTTTCAAACACAGAGTACAACAAACAGGTTCATTTTTCTCCTTTTCCCCCACCATTTCTGGCAAGTACCTCTTTATTTTTGACAAGCTTGAGGAGGATAACATTTGCTTGGTTATAAGCTCAACTTAGTTTAGATTCAAGCCCTAAGAAGGAGTTGTCCGTTCATGTTTGTAATTGAACAGGTCCTTTACTGTGAAATTTTAACGAGTCCAGTATAGGAGAAACTCGGTGTTTTTCAATTTTAGGGAGTTAGAAGAAAAACTTAAGAAAACTCCACGGCTGTCCTTTTTCGTAAATTTGTGTATCCCAAGCCTGAAAAAGTATAAAATAATACTTGAGAGAACCGCTTGATCATTACGACCAAGGAGTACTTTTCATGATTAGTGCCTTCAATCTGAAAAAGTAAAAAAGTGATCGAAAACACGTCGCTTTATTACCAATATCGAACTTGAAATGACAAAATTTTGGCAATCTTTTCATGTTTGTACGGTCGGAAAAGAGTTGTAAAGTACCGTCTTTGTAATTTGGTTTTAACGAGTCTACAATGAAACACTCGACAATCTTTTCATTTTTTACGAGTCCAAAAAGAGCTTAAAGAGGACTCCTATGTGTTTTTTGTTAAAGATGATCAATTTCACCTGAATCCCCAATATTCTGCACAAAAACAGCAAACGTTACTCATATTTGTTTAAAAATAATAAAAATGCACCAAAATGACCTTTTCAAAGTAAAAAATAAATAAATTTTAATTTATTTATTGAAAAAATCTTATAAAAAGGGCTTTTACAAGTTCATTTTTACCTTTTACCTTTGGAGTAAAAGTGAGAGCTTTTGGTAAAAAACTTCCCATGGAGATTGCACAAAATCTAACCGCTGGAATCGAGAACCGTCTTCTCTAGGTAATCCATAATGTCCCTGACTTGCATTTCATCCTTTTGAAATTTCGTTTTAGGGTTTAGATTTCGATTTTTGCACGGAATTTAGGGCAAAAAATCGCCCGCGGTGGTTTCATAGGGGTGCCATGTGGCCCCTGTGCACCCCAACTTTTCTGTGCACATAGAAAAGTCGGGGTGCCACACCCTGCCTTAAGGAAAAGTGCACACCTACACACTGTCTCTAAAGGGATGGGTGCAAACCCCGCGGAATGTGGATTTTGAACCCTATTTTTTCCATTTTTGACCCATAGAATTTTGGAATGAAAATTCTAATCCATCTATTTTGCAATGTAGGTACACAATATGCTTGTTTGGTAGGAAAGAAAGAATGAGGACGTGGATCAGGCTGCACTACTCCATCCGCCTTCATTACAGGCATTGAGAGCATGCAGGCTTTTCAAATTTTGGACCATACCTGGCATGAGGGCACAGGTAGACTTTTTACAATGGCTGGTGAACAGGTGGAGCATTCAGGACTAGTGCTTCATTATTGGCGGAAACTAGCTCGAAATCGAGTCGGATGACATATATTTTTTGACTGGCTTGCCCAAGAGAGGCAAGCAATTATCTCTGTTTGGATCTAGGCCAGGTGGCCAATCTGTCGCTAGTCTTTGACTAGAGTTCTGTAATAACCAGGATCTAGACAAACGGATAGATGTGAAAACCATCTCTCATCTTGAACTGAAGGTCATTGCTTTTACTATTACCAGACTCTTTGAGAGCGCAACATTGCATCTAGCTACAGGCTCCCAGATGCACATGGCAGTGGACTACTTCCAAGACACCATTTTCAACTGGTGCGATGCTGTATTGGCCAATGTGAAGGGCCAATTGACTAGGGTGAAGACTGGGCAGCTAAAGAACTTTGGTTATGGTTTTTTAGTTGTCAGCTTTGCCCTAAAGAGGGTACCGATGCTAGTTCCACAGCAACTCATAGTTGAGGTTGGACTTCCCCGAGATCCTCGGTTATGTGATAGGTTGTAGTTATGGCCCGCCATCCAGATGAGGGTATTGAGATTGTTTGATTCACCCTAGAGTATTTCCATTGGTTAGAGAACCAACTTTTTAATATTCAAGATTTTCCATACGCTGGGATGGATTATCGCGGCGATCCCGACATGACTCTTCCAGCATGAGAGCAATGGGATGATATAGGTAAAAATTGTTTTTTCAATTTTTTAATTTTATATGTATGTTTTTGTATTTTTAACAATCGTCCCAAAACTAATAGTAAAAGTTTTAAATGCAGATGTGGGTCCACGACGACCAGCCACTCTGTAGCCTTATGATCGGAGACAACCAGCTGTCACAGCATCGGCCCCACAGGACCAGACAACAGAGACCTTGGCTGAGTTGGAGAGTCATCTAGAATGCTTGACTGCAGATATTCCAAAGACTAGCATAGATGACATTCCACTTCGGCTTCAGCGCTATGTGATTGGGGTCCCAGGACCTTTTAGGAGGTTCCTTTGTAGGGTGGCCCGAGCAGTGGTGTCTTATCGGGATCATGACCAGTGATAGGATGATTGCTTTGTAGACCCATTTTTGATATGACTTTTGATACTATCATTTTTGCCGATCATAAGGTGTTTTTCAACCTATGATCGAGGATGATGTATATTTTGACACACTCTTATGCTATGCTATGCTATTACTATGGTTATTTTGCAAAACATGTTTCTAAATTTACTGTTTGATTAAATGCAAATGTCTATTTAACATTTGAGAAGAAATTGCATCTGATATTGTATTTAAATATCTTGGAATGTGTTGATATTCTATGTAATCAAATTCTCGTTCCAAGAGACGGACTCTCAAAAATAATCGTAATAATATTGGATTTCTAATGGCATAAACTCGATTAAGCTGTAATATAACGAGTTCTGAATCTAAATTAACAATCAAACTTCAAATTCCAAATGAGATGGATTCAGATAATAATTCAATCACCGCACTGTATTCTATAATGTTGCTTGTTGTTTGATCGAGGCTTACCCCGTGCATAGATACTAACTCATCATAGGGTGAATAGATAACCCAGGCTGTGGAAGAGATGTTTCGTGTACTACGACAAGTGCCATCAGCAAAACCGATGTATGTTTGGAGAGGCGTCGACATCTGCAATATCAAGAGTAAAATAAAGATAAGTAGGACTAATAATGAAAAACACTCTCTAAAGTAAAGCACGCATCTTTAATCTACGAACACACCAACGTAGAAAAAACTAATCTAATGAAATCTCCACATTATCCGTTTAAGCATAATATCGCTTTAGATAAAGCCCATTCCTAGGTTTACCAAAAGAGACGCCGTCAAAATCTTCTAGCTCATAGGCCCCTTTTGCCAGCTTCTGCTTGAAAATATATGGACCATGGCACATGGGTACAAATTTTCCAACCCCTACCTTATCGTTTGCTTGATCGTAAAGTAAAACTAGGCCACCTTTTGAAAAATTGCGGGGTGTAACATTTCAATCATACTGAGCTTTGATCCATTTGGCATGAGTTTCAATAGCTAATGCAACATTGCGTCGATTCTCATCTAATTGAGCTAAGTATAAAAAACGTTTTTCCTCTTCGGAAGTCGCTGGTAATAATTGCACGACAATTTGTAATAACGCGATTTCACATTCAATGGGCAATACTGCCTCTAAACCGTAAACCAGTTGAAAGGGAGTAAAACCTATTGATGTTTTGACTGAGGTTCGGTATGCCCAAAGCGCTGAAAATAACATGTTGTACCAATTCAACCGGTGAATCCCAATGATTCGTTGGATCATGGTGACTAGAACCTTGTTGACTGCTTCAACTAAACCAATTGCTTGTGGGTAATATGGAGTGGAACTATCATGACGCAGGCCAAGCTGATCTGTAAGTTCGGTCATCATGATGTTTCGAAAATGACTCCCATGGTCAGTGATAATCACTTGGGGAACACCAAACCTAGCAATTATATGATTGAAAATGAAAATGGCAGCAGTTTTTCCATCTGCCAAAAATGTAGGCATCGCCTCAGCCCACTTGGTAAAATAATCTACCGCAAGGATGATATACGCATGCCCCTCGGCCGAGTGAGGGTTACATGTAATAAAATCGATACCCATTTTGTGAATGGACCAACGACAATGATAGGGTGGAGAGGAGCAGGAGGAGCACGCATCTTACGATAAAAAATTTGGTAGTTGTGGCATTTCTAGATGGCAGTAATACAATCTTTGAATAAGGATGGCCAGAAATAGCCAGCGTGCAAAATCTTTTGGGCTGTGGCATACCCAGACATATGACTGCCACATGCTCCAGAGTGGCAGTCATTAAGAACCTTCTCAGCCTCATCATGAGTAAGGCAATGACGGAAGATGGAATCCACCCCACGACGATAAAGTGTATCTCCAATAATAGTGTAAGGTTGGGATTGGAATCGTATTTTCCGGCGTTGAGATCGTGAAGTATCGGGCTGAAAATATTGGATTTGGAGATAGACAATGATATCTCCATACCATGGATCAATGGTGCTGATAAGGAACAAGGATTCATCCACAATGGATTCTTCCGCCACATGTTCAGTATCATCACGAGGGAAGTCACACATTGATTCTGCAAAAACCAAAGACTTCTTTGACTTGGCCTTCTCAAATTCCAAATCAAATTCCTGCAAGATAACAATCCATTTGGAATACTTGCCCCCAACAATTGTTTAGTCAAAATGTATTACACAGGGTTAAAGTTAGAAATGACAATGGTTTTGCGTAACAAAATGTAGTGACGAAAGCGCTGAATAGCTTGGACTGCAGCTAAGGCCAGTTTCTCCACATGTGAATATTTTAACTCAGTTGGAGTTAGGGTTCGACTAAGATAATATATCACATGTTCACTTTCGAATTCATCCTGTTGAACTAAAACCATCCCAATAGTGGAATGGGAAGCAGCGAGGTACAAGAAGTAATCCTTGTTGTAGTTGGGAGGATGCAATAATGGCACGTGGGTCAACGCATGTTTTAGAGCAACAAAAGGTTTGTCAGTTGTCTCGTCCCAAAAGAATGGAGTGTTTTGTTTCAACAACCAGGTGAAACCTTTTGTAATCTCAGCATAGTTAGGAATGAAACAACGTAAAAATTTTGCTTTCCCTTGCAAACTCTGGAGTAGGCGAAGAGTCGAAGGAGGTGGTAACTTGACAATGGCTTCGACCTTCGAAGGATTGATGTGAATACTGGCTTTCGATACAACAAATCCCAGTAATCGACCCATTTCGATATAGAAAACACACTTGTGCAGATTGAGCCTAATCCGACAATGCCTACATCTCATGAAAATGGCTCGTAAGTGAGTGAGATTATCAGCTCTTCATAATGAATGAGCTGATAAATCATCGAGATAGGGTTGTGCAATGTGCTTGATGTCATGAAACGCATAAGACATGGCCCTTTGAAAAGTTGCCCCGACGTTCTTCAGTCCAAAAGGTAACTTGCAATAAGCAAATGTCCTCCATGGACAAATGAATGCCGTTTTTGGTTGATCTGCAGGTAGAATGTTAATTTGATTGTAACTGGAAAGGCCATCCATAAAGGAGAAAATTTCATTGCCGACACAATCATCGATAATTTGATTGATATAGGGTGTGGGATAATTGTCCTTGGGACAAGCACGATTAATATCCCTATAATCGATGCATATTCTTATTGCCCCTTGTTTTTTATTAACTGGAACAATATTCAATACCCAATCCGTTAAAGGAATTGGATAAATGAAACCTGCTTTAAGTAATTTCTCAACTTCAGTTTTGATGGCGGCAGCTTTTCGTGGGTGTATTTGACGCACCTGTTGTCGGACGAGTTTAGCATCCGGGTAAGTTTTGATTTCATGAACAACGATTGAAGGATTAATTCCTGGCATTTCCTCATAGGACCAGGAAAACACGTCGCAAAATTCTTGAAATAGGCTTTATATGTGTTGACTTCAGTGTCTGTACAAGAAGCACCTATGTGAATGTTTTCAACAATCCCAGGTTTGACTGAAATGTCGATAGGAACCGTGCGAGAAATATTGGCTAAATTTTGTTCAAAATCAGGATGTTTCAATGGATTCTACGGTTCTTTGACATCTTCAGCGGTAAAAACGAATGAAAAACCATTTTCAAAAAGATCAATCTTGGGTAAAAACAAATACCTATGATGAAGATCTTCCCATGGTAATGCATCAACAGACAACAGTTCCCGAATTTGTTCATCAGTGCGAATGGTTTCTGAAAAGGTTGTTGACTCTGAGGTTCAGATTGAAAGTGATTTCCCATTCATCTCATTCACTAGATTAGGGTTGGTTGAATTTGAGTCGGAAAATGACTGTATTGCCTGATAAGCAACTTCAAAGGGACTCAAAAGCATAGCATCACTAAGAGATTCCACCTCAGAATCGAATGGAACAACCCAAGGATCGTCCAGAAGAATGGATTCTGACGAAATCATATGAATGGTTGTGAAAGGAGACTGTACACTGGGAGGAGGAAAGGAAAAAGTTCAGAGTAAACATGAATCTTTAACTAATCCTACTCCAACATCCTTATAAGGGATAGCGGTTTTTCCAACATGTTGAATAATCTTAGCAGAGGATGGCTCGGATGTGAAATAAGTTAACTGATCTATTGTTACAATCTTTCTGTTATGTGGGAACTTAATAAGTCGAAAGACTGATGAAACAACAGTAGTCATGGCGTAAGACTAGCTACGACCCAAAAGAAGGTTTTAATCTAGAGGGACATCAACCACCTCCAAATCTAGATTAACGCTTTTTCCTTCAACCCCTATAGGCAAGTCCTGTAGAATGCCATAAGCATGAAACCCTCGGCCATCAAAGGCCTTTAGAATTTTCGGGGATTGATTAAGCGTAGGAGAACCAAGGGTTTTCCAACACTGTATTGACATAATACACGTGGAAGCTTCCTCATCAATCACAGTCCTAAAACAACGTTTGTTTTTTATTAACACTGGAATCTGGAAAGCCATTTGATGAGGAAGACGAGGTGTACTATTTTCTAAATCGAATACTATGAGGTTTGAGTCCTGAAGATCAACAGCTCCTATAGCCGATAGTAGCATTTTATGCTGTGTTGGACATGATTGCAGCACTTTCAAAGCTGACATTGTTGAAGGTGAAACAGCTAAATCTTCAACAATGTTATAGTTCTGAGTAGCTCTCGCATGTGGATTGAAAGCTGACTTTTGAAGTATACCCATAGCGGGCAGTTTGATTACTAAGTCGGGATTGGGTTTCTCGATCTGTAGTGGATCAAAACCAGATGGAGCTGAGGTTGATGGATTGGAATTAGAAGATTCAACTTCCTTTCCACCAAAAGGACTTTTACTCCCGTAATCTTGCAATCGTGTTGCAATCCTTACATGTGACATCATCATTATGGGTTCTTCTGAGGCATTAGAGGAAGAGCCTATCATTTTACTGTCTTGATTTGGAAAGGATCCTTCAAAACAGCAGGTGTTTGCGAACCTTTGATGATTTTCGTAACCTTGGCACGATGCAGACAATCCCTTGTAAAGTGCTCCTCATTGCAGATGAGACAAGGATATCGAGGTTTTCGTTTCTCGTCAGTAGATTCAGGTTTCTCGGATTTCTCCTTTGAGTTCTGCTTGTTCTTCTTCTTACCTTTCTTCTTACCATTAGATTTTGATTTGGTCATGGATGATTCTACGACATGAACATCAACAGAAATTGCAGGTGAAGACTCTCCCTTAGGGGAATCTAGTAAAGTTATTATGGGAGAATAATTCTTGGATGATTTCCTCTTACTTTTGGTATTAATAGTACCAATCATACCATTAGCGGCATGAGACCCTGAGAGAGGTGCAGCTATTTGATTTTGTTTCAGAAGGTCGGGGATTTTCTCATGTAACGTACCTGACTGCATATAAACTAAGTCAAGGTACTGAGCTTGAGCAATTATTTGCTCTTCTGTAACTACCCCTGCCTTAGCGACCACTTCAGTTATTTTGGGTAATAATGATTTCACAAACCATTTTGCCAAAATTTGGTCCGGGATAAAAACTTTCACTAAACGACGTCGACGTTGCCATTCATGAATATGATTTGAAATATAAGTGGACGTTGACTGCTTTAACGAAGTTAATAATTTCGTGCCATTGTCATATTGGACTGGGAGCTGAAAATGAGTAACGAAGGAAGTGGCTAACTGACTAAAATTATAAAAAGAGCGTCGTGGCAACTCAATGTACCACTTAGCTGCAAGGTCAATCAAAGTGTGTTGAAAAAGATGAAGACGCATGGAATCATCTATAATGGAATTCGATGCACACCAGAGATGGTAAGTCATCACATGATTAGAAAGATCTTCTCCTGGCTTCCCCTCAAACTTTGGTATGTCACTGGGAAACGTATTCGGCATTGGTGACCAAAACAGAAGATAATTGATTGGATCGTTTGTAAGGCGCAACAAGTCAGGCAAATCCAAAGTTGCTATAAAAGGTAACTGATGGTTTGGATCCCGAAAACTTGGGTTCATAAGACCAACCCCAGGAGGAGGATATCCAGGATAGCTTGGTATCGGATTCGCATTTGGGATATTATATACTCCTGGAAAACCAGGATTAACCAAACCATACTAGGGTTGTTGAGGTTGTTGATATGTATACCCAGGGTATGCTTGATACTGATAAGCCATGTTCTGCACAGTGGGCCCATATTGGTACTGCCCCTGGTACGGTTGATAAGTAAATTGTGGTTGACTTGTAACAACCGTACTATGCCCAGGTTGTCCTACAGGCGTAGAAACCGGAGTCTGGATTGTAGGTACAGACTGGGGTAAAGAGGCCTAAGGAGTTGATACAGGAGCAGTAGAAACTGGAGCCGTTGATACTCCAGAAATAGGTGGAGTGGATTGAATAGAAGCCGCAGCAGTTGCAGTAGACGTTTGGGACGGAGTTCATGGCGAACTAGGCCCAGGCCATTGAACTGCCCCAGGTGTAGCATTTTGAGTAGTAGGCTGGACAGGTTTCTGGCGTGAACCAAAAACAAAAGACTGTCCAGATTGAGATGACAACACTGGGTTGTGGAGTCTATTGATCCCACACCACGTTCATTTTGGGGTATGGACCCATAACAGGTTGAACGTATTGAGGACCAAAACCAGGTTGAGTGTAAGATTGATAATTATATGGTACATTTTCGAGTCCTTGAACAAATGATTGACCTAAAGGTGGTCGAAAATCTTGAGGTTGATATTGACCTTGAGGTTGGTACTAACCTTGGGGTTCGTACTGACCTTGCGGTTGGTACTTACCTTGGGGTTGGTATTGACCTTGAGGCTGGTGTCATGCGGAAAGAGTTATTTTTGCTGACAAAACTAACCTCCCTAGGAGTCTAAGACTCTCTAGTGACAAACAAGACAATTAAGAGCAATCCTTCTCTAAACATACATTATTCTATGAGAAACCAAGTGTTTTTCGATCCTACCTCAAGTCCAACACTCGTTGTAGTAGTCCAGCCTCGCTGATGCGGATGAGCTCCTCCTTCACTTTGAAACCTGCATACAATAACAATCAAACGATTACATAACACCTGAATATTCCATAAAACAAAGCTTATTCAACATATAGACCAAGGAGTATATGAAACAATTTATTAACAACAAATCATTGAGAAGAATGGACTTATTTGTATTAAGGAAACAAAAAAGAAACCATTACAACCTGAGCCTTGGTGTTGTGCAAGTTCCTCCCAGGGTCCAGCAAGAATTTTCCTCTACTTTGACAAGCTCACCCACTTCCAAATGAAACAAGAAAGGATGGTAATCTCTCCTCACAAGCTTCTACAAGGAAGTCCTAATTCCAGCAGCATCTATCCTTTGGAATGTTCAGCTTTCAACCTCCCCTCCTCTGGCCCAATGCCTGTATTTATAGTGTTCTAGAGGAAGTTATTCAGGTCCAACATCAATGGGATACTCCCTCTTTTGGATGGGGGAGCTCCTCTCTTGATGGGATAAGTTCCTCTATCATAGGGATGCATGAACCATCTGGAGGCGCTCAATACACGTCAAACACTCTTCTAGAAGCCTCTAGAAGTGACCACAAGTAACTTTTTAAAGATGAAACTCACGCCTTTTGACCTTTACAGGGGTACGCACCCATCCTTTGGCTTACAGAGCGCACAAGTACGCAGACACAGTGTGTTTGGGATGCGTACACACAGGCAAGGTAGAGAGAACCTGCGTACCCAGAGATAAACATGTTTTTAAGTGACTT